>JABUQX010115056.1:0-18602 GCA_015478945.1 Trachelipus rathkii
TAATATACTACTACATATTATATATTACTCACAGTATATAGCCTACTATATTATGATATATATATTATACTATATTAATAGAATAATATATATTAACTACTATCTAGTTATTATACTCTATACGCATATATAGTACTATGTATATACTATATACTATATATGTATATATATTATATATATATACCGCATCCGCGGATGTTAAAATAAACACCGCATCGCGGCATGCGTGTAAAAAAATGACACCTCCTGTAGCATCACTAGTGTGAAGATGTTAGATGGTGATGTGACTGAAACAAGTGTCTGAGTTGTAAATGCTTTTCAGGATATATGTTGCGATGAAAAGGGAACGGACTTAGAATTGCAGATCGTAATAATATAAGTTGTTGTGAATGGTAGGAAGTGGCTGGTACGATAAATCCTCTTGCGTGGGCTGAAAAGGGACTGAGTCTTGCACTGCCCGTTAGTTTTGCATTAGGTTTATGTTGTTACCTGTGTTTAATGTATAATATCTTGAAACTTATGTCTGGGAATAAGGCGTGGGTAGAGATTCAAATGTAAAAGCTCTTACATACTGGACAATTTTAGCGGTATTATTGTTATCATTATTATCTATCATTCTGCCCCACCCAGACACTGTACTCAAAATATCCGTGCAAAACTCGCGGAACTGACGTTTAAGCAAGCCATGTTGAAGTCGCTAGGTCGAACGCACATTGTGCTTATTTCCGTACCATGTCAAAAAACCTCCATATAAATCGAGCTAAATCTAACCCCCAATTCCAACAATATACGAAACCTTCTTTCATTATCTTTAAACCATGTGAAAGAAATATTATTGTCCAGATGTTTGAATCATTGCATGCTTCTCTTTCTCAACATTTTTCATAAAAAAAAATTCAGTTCTACAGGTAGTTCCTTTTCAGTGTTTTGAGGACTCTTTGTTCAGCATCTGCTTCCTTCACTATCTCTTTTTCTGCTCTTAATATATTGTGCTCAAACCCCGGGGACACTCACAGGGTTAAAATACACCCCTCCAGGGCACTGAAGATGCTCCCGCAAAACTCCTTGAATCAACCACCCTATCACCAACATAATTGATTGGAGAATCCACTCCATAATAATTTTATAAAGGTCACTGGCTGTCAGCAGAACTTCCATCAATAGAAAAAACTCCTTGGGTCAACATTGCTGCCAGTTGCTTCCTTCGTTGCCCTCGAACAAGATCTTGTATTTTTGTGGGCATCCTATCAGCATCTCAACTAGCTGTTTATTAAGGGATTGAACATTTAGAACATTCCAATCCTCTTGAGTAACAATCGGCTCTTTTTGCAGCAGAGTCGGTAAACTTTTAAACAAAAAAAAACCTCATCCATCAACTCTAGTGATTATCTCCAAGCCCTTTAATAACTGACCCTCCACTGCACAGTCTGTAGGAGGAAGCTCAACTGACACCCTTGACAATTTATCTGCCAAGATGTCTACCCCAAGTTTGTATCCAACTTGAAAATCAAACTCGGCCATATCCTTCAATGTATGTGTCAACCTAGTATCAATCATCATCATATTATGGAGATAAAGTGATTTGCGGTGATCAGTGTAAATTAAAAAATGGCGACCAAATAGGGAAGAAGTTTTAGCGTTTTCACGCTCTGTCTCAACCCCGGCTGTCCTCGCTCTATAGTAGAGTGACCCCTCTGATCCCTAGAAAATCTCATGGAAGCATAAGCTATTAATCACTCCATACCTTGCTCTTTTTATGTTAGACATGCTCCTGCACTCTTGCCAGGGACATCAACAGACAATTTCAACTCTTATGCTGCTTCACTTAAATCTGGGTGAACCAAATTAACATCCTTTGCCATTTCTGCCTTTAATGCCACAAAGGCCTCAACCCCTTTCAATATCCACTCTACATGCTGATTTGTTTTTCCACCAGTTAAACATTACAATGGCGCTGCCAGTTCTGAGCAGTGGGGAATAAGTATACATTTTAAATTAACCAACCCTAAGATTCTACGAATTTGCTCAATTGTCTGGGGCTTTGGGTACTCCAACATATTCCGTTTATACTTGGGATCTTTCTTTAGCTCTTCTCATCCCACAATATGTCCCAAGTAAGGCACCTACCCCTGAAACTAATGACATTTAATTTAACTAGCTGAAGCTTAACTCATGCAGTCTCCAGTGTCTCAAAAACTTTGTCCAACAGCTTAAGGTAACTGAAAATCACAATCCATAACCAAAATATCATCAATATATGGAAAGTTAATCAAAAGTGCCTGTAATTCTCTTTGGAAAGCTGCTGATGCATTCTTAGTCCAAAGCGCAAAGATTTAGGTTTGTCGTCAAAAATGCAGTATATTCATGAATTTTCTTCGTCGATGGGAATTTAGCGAACTTTTCCCTTTTACTAAATGAAGTGATGTAAAATATTGCATCCCATGCAAACTAGCAATTGCGTGATTTAAATTAGGCATTAGATACCTGTTTGGTTTGTTTCGGTGTAAGTTTATGGTAGTCTATTGACTCTATTCACATAAACCCATCCACTTCATTACGGGAACTACTAGTGAACTCACGGAGAAGTACTTGGTTTTATAATATCGAGCATCCACAGCTCTTGACACTGACACGCAATTTCTCCTGTGATAGGAGCTGTCAACCTTCAAGAACGTTGCCAAATTTTTGTATCATCAAATAACTATGATGCCCACTGTAAATCAGTGTCTCCAATGCTAAAAACATGGTAGTCGTTCATAAGAATAAAATAAATATTTTGTTAATCCATTTGGTCCCAGATACACCATCCTCGTCCATAATCATTGATCTCTACCTGCAATTAACAATGAAAACAAACGACCAAACACAACACCCGACTTCAGCCGAAGATCTTTCTTACCCATCTTCCTTTACACCCACAATTCCAGACAGTACTTTACCTGATTTCCGAGACTCTCACTAACCAGACTCCCATCATAAAAATATTTCTCTTTCAAGTGAAGCACACTTCCTAAAACATTTTGTCAATTTCATCAGGACCCCTAAGTTCCACCCTCTTCCACTTATTACCTAACTTACTTGTTCTACTACATAGAATGATAACTTTAAACCACTCTTTTACATTATTCATCTTCACTATTAAGATAAATATCTTCACAAGTTCCATCTTCCAGTAATCTTGAGTGAGGGGTCAATTCTCATACTATCTGAAATACAAAATTCATTCATAATATTAACCTCCAAGAATGAGACTCCTCTCATCATTCTCCCATGAATGTTCAACCTTATAATCACCAGATTATTAACATCGATATGGTTCCCTGAACCCAATCCACTTATCTCTCTACATCTACTTCTTTTTTATTTAGATCTATCTCAGCCACCAAAGATTCATCCACTAACCCCATTTGTTCACCTAAATCAACCATAGCATCCATTTTATAATAAGGTTAAGTGGGCTCTGTTTTGGTTTTGGAAAAATATTACATTCGGCACTAACATCGTGTATCTTTTTGGGGCATCGTCAGTGTTCTCAGGATTTTTCCTTTCTAATGTAATGCTGGAATGCACGAAACTCGCATGTTTTTACTGCTGCTGGCAAGCTCATTGTCCAGATACATGACTCCATGTCACCTACTGTCCTATTGTTCTGCCACACCAGCCCTGTTCTATTACCGAGTCTAGTAATACTCTTTCCGACCACCGAAGCTGTTATCTGCTCGAATCGTTTCTGAGCGACATATGACCCCTACATTCCGGATTCTAGCTACTATCTCATAGCTATTGTCGACTTACTTCTGACGAAGGATCTCTCTTCTCCTCTCTCTCTTCTCTTCTTCTCTGCTCTTCTCTCTCTCTCGTCTCTAACCTCTCTCTCTCTCTCTCTCTCTCTCTCTCTCTCTCTCCTTTTCTTCTCTCTCTCTCTCTCTCTCTCCTCTCCTTGTTTCTTCTCTCCGCTCTCTCTCTCTCTCTCTCTCTCTCTCTCTCTCTCTCTCTCTCTCTCTCTCTCTCTCTCTCTCTCTCTCTCTCTCTCTCTCTCTCTCTCTCTCTCTCTCTCTCTCCAGGTGTTGAAAGAAAATTGGACATTCTTGTGACATGCCCCTCTCTACTGCATAGATCACATTCAATAACTGACGGGCCCTGCACACGAAACACTTCTGCTGAACGTTGCACCTCCCTACGATATGGACAATGCAAAACCCAATGACCAAGCAAACAACAAAACGAGCAAACCCTAAGATAACGTTGACAGTTGTCCTTTCCTTGACATGTTCTCAGCGTTGACATTGATGACACCTAACTTCCGTGCTAGCTTGACGAGGCATCATATTTCCCTAGTTATTCAAATCCCGTCCTCTCTACTTTCGGTGCCTTTCTTATGATTGTCGTCTCCACTTCCTAGGAAATTCACCTCAATGGTATCTGGTTCCCCGATTTATTCTTCCAAAATACTCTATCCCAAGAAGAGCCCAAACTTGGGCAGAATTCTCCTTTGTTTTTCCTTGTCTGACTCTCTCTCTCTCTCTCTCCTTGAGTCTCAAAATCTAGTTTGGAGGGATTTATTGAGGGTATTCAAAAATACCCTCAACAAATTCCTCCAATCGGAAGAGGAGTAATCTTAGGCTAGCCAAAAAGAAAAGGGCTAATTGCGCTACGTAGAGTCAAATTGCAACAATACATACATATAGTAATATATACTTTTCGGGCCCCGGAGATGTTCATGCGGATGGGTGGATGCACTTTTAGTATAGTAATACTGTGTGGTAGCCACCCGGGATCCACAGCTATGACTTCTAGGGCTTGATGCATGGTACGACTACTTATATTAACGGTAAAATTGTTGTTTTGTAGATTTTTTTTTTTTTGGGTTTTTTTTTTGTTTTTGCACTTTACTGCTTTTGTTTTTAAGTTTATTAGTGATTCCAGTTGACGTTGAGATTTTATGGTCTTTTGCTTTGGTTTATTAAAACATGTTGGTCTTATGTTTATATTAATTATATTAAATTGGTGTCTCGTAATAACTGTATAATCCTGTTATTCTTTCCCATATCTTCTAGATATTTTGTTAATGAATTTGATTTATCTATTCTATCGGATATTTAATACTTTATTAAGCTAGAATATTTATCTCACGCTTTATTCTATCAGTTAGTGTTATACTGGTAAGCACAGTGTAAAGTCAAGTATTATTGATTTATCTTTAGGAAATCGACCTACGCGCCGTTGATAATCATTGATAGCGTTTAATTAATGCGCACGAATTGGATCGAGTATCGAAGCGTGGTTAGAGGGTGACCCCATTCGTCGTCATAATCGAAGAAGCTCTTCAGGTGATCCCGGCTACAACCAATATTTATTGTTGGGTTCCGGGTAGGGTTAGCCTTAGTCCTGATTTTCATCTATATTTTTAGCCGTGTTTTCGTGCTCTCTTTGTAGGGTCTGGGACTCGCCATTCGTGACAGAAGGGACGGGCGATGGATAAACTGCATAAGTATTAAGAGACCTTTGCGAGATGGGCTGTGCTAGGGACGTAGCGTGGGGTCGGATCCACGTCAACGTGGAGCGTCGAGTACTGATAAGTGTTAGGGATCTTCCCCGTCATGAGCCATTTTAAAATATCTCACGAATTGAAGTGCTGAATTTTTCTCTTTTTTTTCTTTTTTTTACTCTCTTTTGTTTCACATTTAGTGGGTCTCTCTCTTAAACTTTTAATTTGTGTTCGAAGTGCAGTGAAAGGTGAAAAGTAACTCTAAAAAAATTAAATTTTGATATATATATATATTACACTCACTTAAATATTTCTACTTAATTATTATAATTTATAAATTACTTAATTTAATTAAAATATTAGTATAAAGTATATATATTATATATCTAATATTAATAGTGAGTATATATAGTATATATATATATATAGTATAGTATATAGTATATAGTATATGTGATAGTATAATAGATATATATATATATGATAATCATATATATAATACGTATATATATGTATATATATATATATTTAATACATAACTATATAAGTATTATAAAATATATATTAATATTACTGTTAGCAAATTGAGAGTATATATTATATAGTTATTTATATAGCTAGATATTATATATATATATTACTATATACACTATATATATATCTGATAATATATATATGATATGATATTATTAATTATATAATATTATTATTATATATATATATATTAT
The DNA here is from genome assembly GCA_015478945.1 of Trachelipus rathkii. Taxonomy (NCBI): domain Eukaryota; kingdom Metazoa; phylum Arthropoda; class Malacostraca; order Isopoda; family Trachelipodidae; genus Trachelipus; species Trachelipus rathkii. Next base: position 6,217 of record JABUQX010115056.1, read on the forward strand.
ATTATATAGTAATATATATACTGTTATATATTTATATATGAGGTTGAACAAGGAATTAAATAATTTAATATAATTAGAATTGTTTGATAGATATTGACAATAGACAGGGGATGTAATGTATAATATTAGAGAGAAATTTGGAATTTTTTTTAAGAAAAACAATAATAAACCTGCTTGGGTAACTATTCAGTATTTTTGTTTTTTTTAGCTTAAAAATCAATATTTTAACTAATATGCTTATATCAAAATATCATTGGTTAGTAATATTTTTATAAGGTTTTAAATCAATATTTTAGAATTTTTATATTAGCATCTTTCATATATTAATTTATATATATAATAACATACATTTATTATATAATTTATATTATTTACTAATATTGTCATATTATAATTATTATAAAGTAGATATATATAGTATATATATATATATTATATATATATATATTATATATATATATATTATTATATATTATATATAACAAAACAAATGTTCTTATACTTTTAAGGTAAGTAGCGGCCCCTATGTCTATTTTTCATTTACTATTTTACCCTTACAAAAAAAAATTTAATTGAAACAAATTTAAATAATCTAACATTAACCTTTTTTTTTTAATGCATTCGACGCAGTCATTTTGCTTAATGCAGCTGAGATGATTATTAAATTACGTAGAGACGCTCTCTGCTTAATTACGCTTCTTGCAACATTAAATATCCCTGTGAAAAGCCTTGATGAAAATAAAATGCAAATAGAGTGGTGTCTTATACACTATTATACTTAATATTACAAGCAGAGTCTAATCAACTATTAAAACGGAATAACGTGTATTTGTGTATACAGCGACGAGTCAATGTATAAATAAGAACATACAGTAGAGACGCAGGCCCTGAAGTGGGGGAGATTAAATTCAGGAGGAAACACAGAAGATGGAAGAGAGATTCACAGAACAGAGGTGGCAGGAAAGAAGGAAGGCACGCACGAACTGTCTGGAGTTACATTCAAACAAATCATATGTGAGAGATACAGCACCTCTTGTCCTTAGACGGCGACGTAAAGGGTGGTGGTAGCGGGTGATAGTTCCTTCGAGCACCTGCCCTACGGTACCTAAGAAAAAGAGATAAAGCACCAACATCGGCGCAAAGATAGAAGGGTCAAGTGAACTGAAAGTATATCAGTTTATAACCTTTTGGCCTTTGACTCGACCTATCTAAAAGCCGGGTGAAGACCAAGAGCTCCCAGATATGAGAGCAGTATCCATACAAGGGCGGATGAGGCCTTTGTAAAGCTGGAGCAACTGAGAAGAGGAAAAAAGTCTCGAGTCTAAACGAACTCACAGTTTCTTTGAGGCGCCCTAACAACCTTGTGATGTGAGGTTTCAAGACATTTTTTTGTTTTATGTTAAGGCAAGGAATGTTTATATTGTCAACAGGATTAGACGAGAGAACGTCGAAGAGATAAGGCAAAAGGGTTTGGGAAGTGTCTTAGAGCGGGAGATTTGTAGAAGGTTGAGTTTTTTTTTTTAAAAGATTTGAATTTTCCGGTACACACGACCCCACCCGGAATCTATCCAGATCAGCGAGAATAGAATGCGAAAGATTAAGACGAGAGGCAATTCTAGAGGTAAAGAAGGAGCAGCATTGAAATGAAGTTTGAAGAATGAAAGGGTGAGTCATCCGGCTCTGAGTGAAAATAGAGTTAGATGTTTGCAGGTAGAAGATCATATAATGAAAAGTAGAATAAGTAGGAGATAGGACAGAACCCTGAGGAACACCACTTAACAGATAAAGGAAGAAGAAGTTCGCCAACACAAACAGCGATATTGTGGCGTTTGACAGAAAACTAGACGTAATGGATAAGCAAAAGAGAAGGGGAAACCAAAGGAGGGAGAGCTTGGAGAAGAGCAGTGACGCGTGCATACCCGGTCCATATGCTATTGGATATGTCAGCGCCACAATGAGGAACGCAAGTTCCGTGTTCCTAAGGCGGGAAACATGAAATAAGTAAGATAGGAAAGTATATCGCCAGTAGACCTCGGGCGCGACAGCCGTACTGGCGATCGGAGAAGTGAATGAGATTCCAGATGATACTAAGAACTGAGAGTTGAGAAGAGTTTTCTTAGATTAAAGAATATCAGTAAGAGCTAAAGAATTCGCAAGGCGAAAAGAAGCGGCTTCTTTTTTCGGATATAAGGTTGGAAGAGTGCGTGCTTCCAACACTGAGGAGAGAAAGATTTAGTATTGAGACATTTAGAATAATAGTTGAACGAGGGGCGGGGATAGCAACGGAAGCAACTCCCAACTCGGGGAGGAATGCATCGGGTCCCCTGCCTTTCCTAATCGTTCGTAGATTTCAGGAAGACATGCACCGCCGGATCGAAATGTAATCAAGGCAAGGGGCATAGGAACCTGAGAGGCGAAGAGGAGGAGGATAGGAATAGCCAGAATCGGCTCGGGTTGAGTTAGAGGAAAATAGGAGGCCGAAGAGAATTTTCCTTTTCAGTTCTGTTGGAGTATTAGGCAACAGAACCATCAGAGCGGAATAAAGGAGGAAAGACAGATTTCAGAAAGTTGTTTTAGAGATGTTTTTTGCAAGAGGCAAAAGATTTGTCAGTAGGGAACCAAGGAGGTTAGCGCACTATCGTTATGATAGCAGACCGCTTGATGCTCGTCGCAGAGTAAATGCCCTGCAACGATTTCTACATAAATGGAAATTAGCTATAAAGAGTGTAGAAAGAGCGGAATTTTTTTTTTCACTTCCCGATACGAGACGTTGTCCTCTGACGTGCTGAGAAAGGCCAGAGATGACAAGCAGATCTGACCAGACTGTGATTATGGAGGAGAGAAATAGAGTTTAAGTCGAAGATAAAGAGAAGATTACATGTCATTCCCATCAAAACGATTACATTTTGAGTGCTGACTACCTATTTTAATCTGGATTACAGAAAGTGCGATCAGTACACCGTAATAGAGACAACACGCGAGTTCATGTCCAAATTATATGTTAGTCGTAAAAGCTAATCGGCTAATGCCATCCCCAATGGCCAGATTAAAAAGTAGCCGTTAAGAAAAAAATAAGAGTAGGGAGGCAGGACTGGAAGCTGTTCTTTGAGACGAGAAAAGTAATGTAAAATTAAGAATATAAGGTAGTGGTCAGATTTTGTTACCGATAGGTAGAGCGTGAAAAGGTGGTTATATTATTAAAGAGAGGAGTAAATGAAGGTGAGTGGTGAAACATAGTCAAGTGTTGTGTCAAGTGGAATTGGTTGTTAGGGAGACGTGATATTTATGCCCGCGAAATGTGTGGTGGTTATTTTAAATAAGTTTGCTATCTCCAGATCTTGAAGAATGCCTGAAGATTGGCCTCCTCTACCCACCTAAATGGGTATGAGAGGACCAACGCATTCAGGTTGGTTATGATACATTATTGGGAAATCCGCTAAAGTAGTGACCTCAGGTATTTGGAGATTGAGAGAGATTATTCAATAATAACAGATCCTAGTGAGAAAAAAAGTAAGGTAAGGTTAATCATAAAAAAGGCGTGGACAGTTGTTTTCTGTTAGGTAAGAAAGATACAGGCTAGAGAGCAACAAGATTATTGTAGGTTAGAGGAAAGAAAATTTTTTTATAAGCCAACAGGAACATTCGGAAGTTTTTTAGGGAGATTTCAAGGTAATTCACCGAATAGGGACTCGATGGTTAGACGTGGGATAGAAGTGTTTGAATTGGTTTAGTCATGCGGCAATTACTGCACCACGAGTATTCGAGTACATCCGGAAATTTATGAAAATAAGTTATAGGTTGGATATTATTCAAAACGAGTTTAGAGGGAGTGAATTCTTTAGTCTCTGGGTCTGAGACAATTAAAAGCAAAGATTTGGGGTTAGAGTTAGAGGAGGTGGTATTCCACGGATGCAAAGTTAGAGTGGCAACGCCACGAGTATGATGTTGGTGAAGTCAAAATGAAAAGTGCCGGGCGCTCTGCGGTAAATAATCTCGCGCATCAATAATTACACTAGCGCACACTAGTTCCACAATAAACAAACAAAAAAAGGAGCAAAGACTGAAACAAACGAACAAATCCAACCAAAGAGAGACAACGATGATAGGTTTTATTTCTCGGCTAAGCTCACGAAATAAAACACTAAAGATGATTAAAGAAAAAAATTTTCTGAATGAAGCCAAGTTAGCCAAATAGCGGCAAAAGACCCTATATTTCCGATATAAATCTTAAAATATGAATAATTCCCAGATAAGTTCAACAACAGCTATATTCGCACACTTCTCTCAACATTAAGCGAGAAGCTCGGGATGGCGCCATTGGTTATTACATGATCAAAATAAAAAATTGAAATACAAAAAAATGAAAATGAAAAAATAAAAATTACCGCATTTGTGAAGCAAGAAGATGCTAAAAAAGTGGAGAAAGCTACAAAACCTGTATTAGCATATATTAATAGATGCGAGTGGTGGCGGGGATTTATTGTCTCCAAATACGGATATATAAACGGCCAGAGAAAAACTTAGTTAAAAAGAAGTCGAGGAGTATATATATATATATTTAATATAATATTGGTATATATATTAATTATACTGTGTGTCTAAATAATTATTCATATATATTTTTAGTAGTATATATATTATAATATATATATATATATATATATATGATATATATATAATATATATTATATTATATATCATATTATGTATATATGTATATAATATATATATTATATGTTAATATATATAGTATATTCAAATTATAATATAATATAGTAATTTAAGTTATATATAGATAGTATTATTATATATAATATGTTATTTAAATATAGTATATATATATATATATATATCAGTAAACTTTATAAAAGAATCGATTTGGTGCACAAAAATCATTTTTAAAATCCTTTAGTCGCATTCTTAAGATCATTCTTGAGCTTATAGTCGTTTTTGAGTCTTCTTTAATGTATTTGGGAATATGAAAGAATAGGACCAAGTCGATAATGATTCATTTTCAAAATTGTTTAACCTACATCTCACTTTGTTATTCGGCTTTCACACGTCGCGAGTTGTAACCTTTCCATTACGGCGTCAACCTATCGAGATGGTAAAAAAATTTCATTTTCGGATTCGGATTTATCAAGTTGGATGAAAATAACGTACAATCATAAATTATTAAGTTTATTGAAAAAAAAAATGAGTGAAATCATATTAAAAGTGCTTCAATACCAAAACTGAATGTTAACTATATAGATTGAAAGTTTTAGTGTACTACGTATGGAAAAACCTCTTTTTGTTTGGTTAACACTTATTAAATCGAACTTGTTTGAATTCCGACTTATACTAGGCTACCATTGAAACCTAAAATATTGCAAAGATTTTCATCTACAAGTTTGATCTCCTAGTGAGAAAGAAATAGATTTTTCAAGAAGGATTCTAGCTATCTTTAAAGATAAAAAAGCAGGTTGTTCTTAAAAATCTTTCATTGGTCCTTTATTCGGTAATTGTGGAGCTGAACGTATAATAGGACGAAGAATCGATTGTTTTTCCGATAATCGGTTTTTTATAAAAATATTTTCCTAGATATGTTTGATGACGTTAACAGCGGTGCCAAATCTAATGCCTTTGGTTTCATATCAGAAAATTCTTCAAGGTTATGATATATGCACTCTGAGATAATAGACTTTTATGGTGTATATATTTTATAACAGAACTTATAATCAACCAGATATTTATTGAGTCTAAACCGAATCGTAAAATAAAATAAAAAATAATAATTTCGTAATTACTTTTTATGTGTCAGAAATGCATAGGAAGTCAGCTCCATAATTATTTTTTATTCACATTTTTTGGGTAGATCAAATTTTGAGGTTATTTCCAACTTTTTAAAATTAGGCTATATTAGATCTGATTTTCATCTTTATATATACTATTATTTTATACGTAATATATAGCTAGAACCAATATTCATGAATATACTGTGATAATACGCTCACTTTATATACTTAATATATATATATATATATACTATATTCACTCTCACCCTCTCCTGAGTGATAATTTTTTTGTTATTAAGTATTAAATTTTATATATACAAAATTAGATTATCTATTTATATCTCTAACTATATTTCGACTTGCAGTCATCCCTTGTTATATATATATATCTGGTAGTAGTTATATTATTATATATATATTATATATATTAGTATTATATATATACTATAATATACTTATTATATATATATATATATATATATATATATAATTATATTGATATATATATTATATTAGCCGGTCCGGCACGCTTATTATAGAAGTATCTCAAAGTAAGGTGGTACATAATAAAATATTTATAAAAAGGAAGATAGTTTTTGCTTAAGGGAGAATTTTTTGAACTAAATTGTCTTATAATAAGTATATCTTCTATCTATAATTACGAGTTATCTATTTCTCCTATCTCAATGTTATAGTTGATCTCTCTTTTTTTCTTTGTATCTTACTCTCTCTCTCTCTCCGCTCATTCTCTCGTCTCTCGTCTCAGTGCTTAATTCGATTCATTGAGTCGTGCTCTTGAACACTCCTCGGCGTCTACACAGCGCAGTCATCGGTTCTCTCTCTCGCCTCGTCGTGTATCGTCTCTCGAGGTCTAAACACGTCGCGCAGTCTCTTGTCTCTAACTCGTACGGTGGTGTATACATTTGAGCTCGCTTTTTCATCTCCCGTTAGCTATCTTCGTTATCAGCCTGACCTATCGCTGTCTCGGGCGTTGCTAAATGAGGCGTGTTTTCGCTCGTTCTAGCAATTGAGTTCCTTGAATGGGCGTGGATAGTGGAGTTGCCATAGTCTTTTCCCCGGGGACTTCTTCTATCCACTTGAAGGCTCGGCGTCGTCGATCGTTCTCTTGGGGTACCTCCTGTAAATATCCTATATCTTTATAATATTATCTCTATCTCTATTTCTTATATATATATATATACTTATATAAGGTCTTTATTTATAAATATATTATATTATAGTTAATATCATATAATGGAGATATATACTTATGATCTGTAATTATTTAATTTTATATAGTTTTATATTTATTAAATTCTATTATCAATAATTAATACCTTTTTAGAAGATAATATGAGCAGTATAGTATATTAATTTAGTATATTATATATTATAGTATTATATATATAAATATATTAATATTATTTTCTACCCCCTCTTTATATTTATATTTTATACTTCTATAATATCATATTTATATTATATATATAGATATATATATTATATATATATTATATATATATATATATTTATATATATATTACATAATAGTAAAGTTAATATATGTAATTGATGAGGTGGGTAATCCTCTGATGATCAATCTGTGTATACTTGTAATATGGTTCTTTATCGATTGATTTCATAATGTTTATCTTTACAATGAACACTTAACTATAGTTGTTTTGTCTAATTCTTCTCTTCCTTCTATTTCTCATCCTTATATCATAATCTTCTATCCTTTATTACATCTCGTCTTTTCTTCTCTCAGCTAGTAATCTTCTACAGGATTCTTATTGCTCTAATATTTACGTCTATCTTTATGTTATCTCGGGCTTTATCAGTTATAGCATGATCTACATTAATGCATATCTCTCTAGTCTTCTGATTATTTTCTCTCTCTATATTCATCGTTATTTTCTTTATCTATAATGTTTGTTTTCTGTTCTCGATTCTGTACACGAGCAACACCACACCTTTTGCAACCACAGCCCCTGCCCTTACAGATATGAATCAAAATATAAAAGAAATGCCAATTTTTTTTGCCTACTAACGTTGTTATTTAGTTAAATTCAACGCTGATAATTTTGAGGAGCAATGCTAACTTAGTCATTTGAGACCTTGACCACATTTACCACCCTCTGGGCGTGCCTCTAAGTGGCTGGATGCCTGCAGGTCTCTTGCCCATGCATTCTCTATTGTTCTTCTTTCTAGATTATTCCTATCTCTTCTTGTCTCTTCTCTCTTCTCTCTTATCTATATATATATCTTATATATATCTATTTATTATATATTAATATATATTATATTCATATATTAATATAATAGAGTGGGCACTTTCGCCGGCACGTGTTAGTCCGCAGTCGCTTAGTCCGCTGAGTCCGCTGAGTCCAGCTGTCGCTCTCCGAGCGGATCCTCATCAGAATAGGTGGCGGACTATCGGGAGTGGGAGACGTCAAGGAATGTAGCGGACCTTGCACGTGCAGGATCAAAAAAAGCTTCCGCCAGTGCAAGTCTTTCGGAAAAATGAAAGCATGTGTAAACATGCTCCAGAAGCAGAATATAAATAGAAGAATATGATATAATTTATTATTTTAAGTTTATAATATTATTTGAGAGGAAGTCTTTTAGTCTAAAGACATTGTTTGACTATCGCATGAACAAGATTCAATACTCGAATATATAATTCCATATATAATTATATATTAATGATTTATAGGACTGAATGGCTATTCAATGGAGTTAACGCTTTGATAGTATTTATTATTAATATAATAACTAGGGATGCAATATCTAAAATCAATTCTGTGTAATCTACAATATTACTATATATATATATATATATATATATAATATATATCATATATATAAATGTTATATATTATTATCACTTACTGTTCATACGCAGGTATAACCTTCTTAATAGGTATTTGAATCTTAATATATATTTGCCTTTCAATATATTATTATATATATTGTTAGATATTATAGTATAGAGGTATAGTTATATAATAGCTTACGTTATACTATATTGATTTATATACTTCATATTTAGGTAATCTGGTCTAATAGTTAATGGTATCTATATTGATTATATTATTAATATATATTTATACGATAATCAATGTATAATATTGAGTATATATCAAGTATATATTATTATCTACTAATTTTTTTGCCATAGTAACTGCCATATATGTATAAAGTATATATATAATATATATATATATTATATTTAAGTAATATAATATTATATGAGTGATATATATATAAGGTATTGATTAGGAGTTATAGCTCTATAGTAATATATAATTTTATATAAAAGTTTATAATTTTATATATAGTAAGGTATAGCTATATATATAATTTATATAGTAGTATACATATATTTTATATAATCGTATATATTATATATTTTTTATATTATATAGCTATTTCCATATTATATACTATTATTGTCAATTACTTTTGACTCACATCGCTAATATCGGCTAATAATAGTGGGTCAGTACTTTGAGTGTAAACTATCTTTATAACCAATATATATATAGTTTTAATAACTAATTTCTGATGCTTTTGAGTTCATATATAAATTTAGGACCAAATCACATTCATGCTATATCTAGTTATATTATTATATTATCAGTAATGAAATATATATATATATTATATGTATATATAGGTATTTTTTTTATATTATATTTACATATATATAGTATATTGATGATATAGACACTCACTATATATAGATATATAATCCATGCCCATTATAGTATGTCCGTACATTGTAAATATATATGAATATATAGAGAGCTAATTATTTACTAATTAATAATCGTCTTATATTAAAAAATGAATAGTTATTATATAGATAGATATATATCTAAATAATATAATAATTTTATAATTGCTAATATATTTTAAAATATATATGTATTTTCATATACTTAAACTATATTAAACTTCATTCATCATAACAATGTTGAGGGATACAGATAAATGGAGGGAGGAGGTGAATTAGGGAGTGAGATTTATAAGTTAATTATGATATATATATATATGTGATTATAACTATATAATATATATATTATGTAATTTAAATACAGATGATTATTTAATATATATATCCTGATATATAACTTTAATGGATATATATACTATCGTGTATTTAATTATATATACTGTATAACTTCAGAATGGAGTATATATTAAATATAGTGTATATATATAATAGTTATCACTTATATATATACATTATTTAGAATTAATATGATATATTATAATATTATTATTATTAATTATTATATATATATATTATATTATACATATATAATATATATTATATATAAGTATCTATACGTTATATATATATATACTATATAGAATATATATATAACTATAATATCTCATTTAATATATTAGGCATGAATATATATATATTAATTATTATACATTAATATATTATAATTAATTATATTATGAGCGACCGGATAAGCCTAACCATGATATATAATATATAGTAATATATATATATATATGTATTATTTTTATTACTTAGATATTTATTTATGAATGAATAATATATATACATAATAATTATAAATAAATAGATATTTATTAATAAGTTTATGTGTCTTAAATTGACGTTGGCGTCACGTAGATGTATATATATTCATATATATATTTTTTCAATAATAATATTCTAGCTTTATATATATATATAGTTATTTATTATATCATATAATATATTATATATATATATATGTATATATATATAGTTTTATTTATATATATATTATATGGTGGGTAATACTACATATTAATATAAATACTTTATAGTATCATGTATACCAACGTAAGCAGCACAAAGTATTTAATATATGATAATTATATAGTAATATAAAGATTATATATGTATATATTATTAATCGTATATGCATAATATTAGTATTACTAGATATCATATATATTATATAAGTGTCAGTATGAATGAACATTATATATATATAATCATATAATGATATATATATGATAATAATAATTATATATGATATAATATAGTATTAATAGGCATTAATGTTATTGTATTTATTTAATAGTATATTTATATAATTGATAATAGTAATAGTAGTAGCAATAAACATAGATCGATATTTATAATATATTAAAATGACATAGTATTCTATAAGATTTAATACTAGGTTGCGTAGTAAGGGAGTTATCTCTACCAGTGAGTAATAATTATCGCATGAGCCTTAGATATTTTTAGTATTTCTATGTAGTGATCAGAGTTATTTTTCGAGCCGCACATATAGAATAGAAATGTGGATTTATTAGGTGGAGGGATAGTATATTCGTCGCCGGTGCAGGCCCTTGTTATTATGTATTCTAGGTTAAGTAATCTAATTGAACTAGTCACGTAATATGATATCATTTTATTATCGACTATGAGATTGATATATCGCGTAGTGCATATTAAATAAGCAGGGTTAGTAGTTTAATAGAGCGTGGATTATAGGTGATGGAAAGACTGATGTAGGACGGGTAGTACGGACTAGATATTTCATAATGAATAGAGGTTCATTAGTATAGCGAGGGGTTCTCAATTATCCTTATCTGCGCACGGATTTTAAAGTAACCGAGGCTATAACTGGTACTGTTGCTATAATAGGACAACACTGGTGTTGAGTTGAGTTGATAGTCGCCAACGTGTTTATATACGGTCAGTTGATTCTCCGTTAAGTGTATTCGTTACGGTTATATGAGTTGAGTAGTAGATCCATGTTGATTCTTCATAGAGTATTCTTATTGTGATTTTATGATAGTCAGCGGGCTCCATCAATGGACTGATCTATCTAAAGTTAGTCATTCAGGTCGAGAAGTAATATCAGATCGAACGGTTCGGCATAATGCGCCAGGCTTGTCTCAGTACTGTGATTTTATACGGCAGCGGAAGCTCCGCCTTCAGTGCTAGCGGTGGTAGGATAAGCTGTGGTCAGTGCATTTTTCCAAGGGTATGCAAGCGTTCCACGTTGTAGTATGACAACTCAGTACAGGGACATTGTACGGAGCGGTTAGGGTGATGTGCTAGTGGAGATCCTGCGCTGAATGACTGCTGGTGTTGGTGTTACTTGGTGTTGAGATAGACACTATGTTTGGCTACGAGAGTGATACAGTGACCGGTTTTGAGCTGCATTAGATTGTTCCGCGCAGCCATTGGTGTTGTCTCTGAAGCTGATCGACAGTGAGCGTATGAGCTGTAGTGGCGCTGAGGTACGGATGTTAGCCTGATAGTACTCTGAAGTGTCCATAGTTACGACTCCAGGACCATTGATCCGGTTGTTACATTTGTTATTCGGTGAGACTCTGTCATTGCAACACATCACACATTTAGCCCCTAACAATGTATTAATAGCACACATATCAGGTAGAGCACATTGCACGTGTGAGTTGTATAGAGACTTGAAGAATGGGCATGTAGATGTGGTATGATTCCTCCTCTTATCAAATGTGTCGCCGCTGCTGCAAGCCTTAGTCTCATCTTCTTATCTATTATACGTCACTGGTACTAATGCGTAATATGGAGAGTGACAAGTGTTCTAGTTACCAGAT
>JABUQX010115057.1:2500-10000 GCA_015478945.1 Trachelipus rathkii
AAAATAACCTGCGAACACCTATGTTCTGGATGTACCTGCGGCATTTAAACATCCCTTATCGCCAAACCAGTGCGTCATTTCACGCCACAAATAATACACTAATTTAAACGGTATCAATTCCTTTCAAACTTCAGTTATTAGTGAAATTTTTTAGAGATTAACATCGTTTAAATTGAATTTATAAATTTCTTCTCAGAAATTTACTAAGAAAGGAAATTAAAGCAAAAAAAAAAAAAAAATTTTAAAAAAAATGGAAAAAAATAAAAAAAAAAAATAAAGAAAAAGCAATAGAAAAAAAATCTCATAAAATAATTTTATTTGTTATATAAATAGTTTATCCGCTTTCAATTTCATTCAGTTTTACTTATTTGTTTTAAACTTTTTTTATGGTTTTCGCATTCCATAACTACGTTATTATTCGTTCTCTTTGTCCTTCTTATTTACATTTGGCGAGTTCATTTAAACTCTCTCTCTCTCTCTCTCTCTCTCTCTCTCTCTCTCTCTCTCTCTCTCTCTCTCTCTCTCTCTCTCTCTCTCTTCCTTTCACACCTACACACCTCTCTCTCCCTTTCCACTCCTCTTTTTGAGATAAGGGACAAAATGATTAAACGTTGATGTTCAGGTCAAAAAGGATCGTTTTATGTATGTATATACTACTACTATATATATATATATATATATATATATATATATATATATATATATATATATATATATATATATATATATATATCAATACACTTCACTATTCTGTAAACACCTTAAAACAGAACAGCCTATTCACAAACAAATCACTCTCCTCTTGCCGACCGCATTGTCGATTTCCGCGCGAGCGGAGACGGGCTCATGCGCCGGTGGCGGCATTCCGACCTCGACGCTTCTGAAGCGGGGCTCGCATATCAGGCCTAAATATTCCTGCACCTTCCCCTTGGTCAGAAACCATACAATCCTTGACCAATTACCTCAGGATTAGAGGCTATGTGGTAATAATAAATAAAATAAATAAAAATATATATATATATATATATATATATATATATATATATATATATATATATATATACTCTCACTATATATATATATAAAAATATATATATATATATATATATATATATATATATATATATATATATATATATATATATATATGCTCAAGATCTCTCTATATATAGATAGACTGCTATATATATATATATATACTCACTATATATATATATATATATATATATATATATATAGTATTATTTTTCGCTCTCTTAACAGCAAAATGAAATATTTATAAATTCCCCTCTCCGTTTAGAAATATTGCAGCTATAATGAACGCACAGTAATTCCAGTTCTGTTAATCTTTCTCTCCTATAGAATTGAGAAAGTATCTTTTATAACTTATCAGAATAGAGAAATATATTTCTGGAGTTTACTTTGTAAGTATATAGATGCTAAAATGCAAATCGATCCCAATGTGGCTATATAGATCAAATTTATTTTAACAATTCGCTAAAGTTTTAACAAATATCGATGGAATCTCTTTTAAAAGATTGGTAAGGTTGGATCTATGGCTCAAGAGGTTGATCTCTAACTGGTTTGAAAGACCAAAAACCGGATTGTAATTGCTTTAGTTCTTTCATTTTACCATGACTCAGACAATAAGCATTTTCATTTCTTCATTAACAGAAAGCAGAATTTCTGTTGCAAATTTCAAAATGCTAGAGAAATTTTCATCGATTTTTTATCCAAAATATCTTTTAAAATAAGCATCACATTATCAATATGAGTAAGAGCAGTTGTATGTCCTAATGATGGAGACTGTCATGTAGTATTACATAATGAAAGAGTGAAGGAGATTAAAGAATAAACGTACAACCTATTCAAAGGTGATTACAGATTTAAAAAGATTTGAGGTTTTTGAAGAAGGGTTCAATATCGTGATCCATCTCAAGCTCCTCTAAAGTTTCCACAATTGTTTTAAAAACCATTAAATTTTAAAAACACATTATATAATTTTCCACCCACCTTTTTTTCCACATTAGTGTTAGTTTTCTCCATTTTGTGTCAAGGAAAAATTACTTTCCTATATTTTTTTATTTAAATAGTTATTGTCCTTTCTTCACTATATTCCATGTTATTTTCCTCACTAATCCACTTCACTATTTCAAGAGTTTGTTTCCCATCCGCTTTCTTCATTATTGTTATCCATTAAAGGTCCACTATTTCCAACCTTATCGCCTTCCACCTGACTACGACCTATATATATATATATATATATATATATATATATATATACTCTATATATATATATATATATATATATATATATATATATATATATATATATATATATATATATATATATATATATATATATATATATATATATATATATATATATATATATATATATATATATATATATATATATATATTTTTTTAAAATATATATAATTTTTATATATATATTTTTATAACATTGCATTAAAATAACCACAAATTTAGAATATTGTAGGGAACAAGTAATGAAAATACTTTGAAAGCCTTAGGGCACAAGAATTTGTGTTCCATATACCCTAGAGAGAGTCTACCCTAGAAGTCAGATTGGTAATGCTTAGTAAAGAAATTGCATTTGATCTTTGGGCCAATCACAAAGAAAAAAAAAATTTCCAGGTATTTCGTGCATTTTTTTAATAGATGATAATTCGAACGTTTCGCTTGTAGTTCATTTTGGTAGTAACCATTTCTTCAACCTGTTTTTTTTTTTTTTCTTATTTTATTTTATTTTTATTTTTTTTTTATTTTTTTATTTATTTTTTTTTTTTGCCTATTTAAGCTGTATTAAAAGAGTGAAGAGAGAAAGAAGTAAATCTTGCATGAAAAATTAAAATAACTAAGATAAAAATAAAAATATAAAATACTATAAAAAATAATAATACTTTAGCAAAGATAAAAATAAAAGAATTAATGAGGACGAAAACCATAGTGAGTACTAGTAAAACAATAATTTCAATTTAAAAAAAAAAAATGAAACAAAAAAAAAAAAAAAAAAAAATACATTCATAGACATACTTATGAAACAAAATTAACGCACAAAATTGAAATAACCCAAAAAAAAAGTATACGAATTCTATCCATCAATATTATCTCCAATCATAGAGGTATCTGAAGAAGAAGAAGAAAAGAAGAAGAGAAAAAGAAAAAAGATGGAAATTGATAAAAAGGATAGAAAAGAATGGAAACCATAACCCATTTCCAGTTAACTTATATACATAAGGGACAGTATTACCTCACATCTATTTATGGTCCAACTCCTAATTGTTGATATATATATATATATATATACTCTGCTCTCTCTCTCTCACTATATATATATATACTCCACTCTCTTTCTCACTATATATTTCTCAATATTTGTGAATGGAATTTATCCATGTTTATGAGTTTGTGTGAGCGATCAAATGTGTGTGTGGATGGATTGATTCCATTATCGTGAGTAGACCTTTTAATCCAGTCAAATTATTACCATTCTCTTGGCAAAACATGATAAAATATGCCTCAAACATTATTTTAATATCCAAAAAACAATTTATAAGCTTTTATTTGTAATATATATATTTATATATATATATATATATATATATATATATATATATATATATATATATATATATATATATATATATATATATATATATATATATATATGAGGTATATATATATGTATATATATATATATATATATATATGCTATATGTGTTAGAAACAACAATAATATATATGCTCTCTATATATATATATATATATATATACATATATATAGTATATAAAGACAAGGTACATATATATATATATATATATATATATATATATATATATATATATATGTGTGTGTGTGTGTGTGTGTGTGTGTGTGTGTGTGTGTGTGTGTTTGTGTGTTTGTGTATGTGTGTGAGTATGTGTGTGTTTATGGGTGATTTGAATTAAATGTATTAACACTTTCCTGAAAATTTCATAAATTTTAATACAAGGGCTTTACTTTCTATATAAAATGAATACTGCGTTAAAGTTGTTTATCTTCATATATATATATATATATATATATATATATATATATATATATATATATATATATATATATATATATATATATATATATATATATATATATATATATATATATATATATATATATATATATATATATATACAAAGGTGGGCACCGTTAATGAAAAAGTTAACGTCGTTATTTTAATCGTTAGGAGCTAACTCTTTAACGGCGTTAATCATTAAAACGTTTATCGGTAAAGAATGTATCGGAAGTTAACGTTAGTCGTTAACGTTAACCGTCTTCATTTTTTTCAGTTATCACACCACCACTCACGGGCGAGCCCTATTCAAGGAGGATGTGACGATAAAATTTCATCCGCTAGCGCAAATTACACAGATGAACATAGACGCAGGCTTTAAAATGAGGGAGATTAAATTCAGCAGGAAGCACAGAAGATGGAAGAGTTCAACAGAACAGTGGTTAAAGGATAAAAGAAAACACACCGCAGCAAACTAGTCTGGAGTTACCAAGTATCCACACAAAACTCGTACGCAGATACAGCACCCCTTGTGCCACTAGACGAGGGCGTAGTAAAGGTGGTGGTACACGCAGTGTAAGTTCCCTCGAACACCTCCCGCTGCGATACCTATAGAAAAGAAATGAAAGCACCAACTCCGCCATAAAGAGATGGAGGTTCAAATGAACTGGAAAGTACGCAACAGTTTATAAGCCTTTTGGCTTTTGACTCGACCCTGTTCAAAATCCGGGTGAAACCAGAGCCCCCCAGATGAGAACAGTACTCCATAGGAGCAGGATGAGACCCTTGTATGGCTGGATTAACTTTAGAAGAGGAGAAGAAGTCTCATTGATCTAAACAGGAGACTCCCACTTTCTTTGAGGGGCCGCTTGGTAACCGTTGTGATGTGAGGTTTCCCAAGACATTTTTTTTTTTATGTTAAGGCCAAGGATGTTTATATTGTCAACAGGAGAAACAGAAAAGAACCGTCAAAAGATATAGGAAAGTTAGAAGGTATTTATTTTAGAGAGGGAGATTTGGAGAAGTTGAGTTTTAAGAATTGAATTTCACTAGGTTGAGACGACCCACCCGCAAATTCTATCTAGCAGCGAAAATAGAATCGGAAGATTAAGACGAGAGGCAATTCTAGAAGTAAAAAGATGGAGCAGAATTGGAAATGAGTTGAAAGAATGAAGGGTCGAGTCATCGGCATGTGAGTGGATAGAGTTAGATGTGCAGGTGAGAAAATCATTAATGAGAAGATACAGGAATAAAGTAGGAGATGAGACGAAACCCTGACGAGAACTCCACTATTGACAAAAAAAGAAAGTCGCTCCATCAACCATAGCTGATGTTTAGCGACTGAAGCTAGACATAAGTAAGCAAAGAGAAGGAGGAAGGAGAGGGAGCTTGGAGAGCAATGATGCGTGCCATACCCGGCAAATGCTTGTATGTCAAGCACCACTACGCAAGTCTTCCATAGTTCCTAAGAGCGGGAAAACCATAAATCGGTTAAATAGGAAAGTATATCGCCAGTAGACTTTGAACACCAAAAGCCGTACCTAGCGATCGGAAAGAGAATGAGATTCCAGATGGTCCTGGAAGTGAGAGTTGAAAGGGTTTCAAGATCTTAGATAGAATGAATACAGTGAGAGCTATAGGGCGATAATTTAGAAGGATCGAGCGGCTTCCTTTTTTCGGAGTAGGTTGGACATGTGCTTGCTTCTAACACTGAGGAAAGTGCTAGTATTAGGGCATAGGAATATAGTTGAACGACGGGTGGTGTCAGCACGTAAGCATATTCCCTCAAAACTCGGGTTTTTTTGAACCCTGTGTTAAACATTACTAAACTGGATAATAACCGAGTAAATACAAACATTTTGAACCATTGAGAGAAGTATGAATTTTGAGAAAAAAAAAAAAAAGTTTATCTCTTATCGAAATCAAATCTAATACAATTTAAAATCCTGATAAGAAAATATTTTATAAACTCGTAAAATTAAGTTAACTTGTAACGGATGTTGGGAAAAATTTTAACTCGTTAATAGTCCGTAACTTCTTTTCAAAATTAACGAAAACGTTAAAAGTTAACGAAAAATTTAACAAGTTAATTAACGGATTACTTTAACGTTAATGCCCATTAACCTTTAATATATATATATATATACATATATATATAATAAAAAAATAATATATATGTGTTTATAAATAAATATATATATATATATATATATATATATATATATATATATATATATATATATATATATATATATATATATATCAAAATAATGTGTGTTTAATAATATCAGGGATTATTCCAGTGGTTTCCGTTATGGATCAAAGGTAATCCAGCTATCCATGAGACAGATAGAAAGAAAAAATAAAAAATAAAAACAGAAAAAAAATGCTTTTTCACCAAAAAAAATAAATAAATAAATAAATAAAAAACCATGTCTCTGGGCTGAAATTCACTTTTCCAAACTGTATACTTTTAAGATTCTTTGTGCGATAATTATGTGAAGATTTATAACATTGGTTGCGATATTTAATTGATAAGCGTTGTAAAAAGCAAAATTTTTAAATATCGTAGTATCTGTTTTATTTATTTATTAATTTTTAAGTGAAATTTTTCTGATATAATAGTCAAGCTAAAGAATCAATTCTTTGCTTTGGATAATGTGCTTCTTTCAAAAACGATGGAAAAAAAAAGGGAATCGTTTGAGTAAAATTATAAATATAAAAAATATAAAATATATATATACAAATATAAATATATAAAGAAAACTTGAGTAATGTCTGATAAGTAGAAAAGCCAATTCATCATCCAGATATAAGCCATTCCACTATTCCATTCCATCCATTCCTTCATTCCCTGTCCATTTCCATTCCTTCCTATTCTCTCTCTCTCTCTCTCTTTCTCTCTCTCTCTCTCTCCTCTCTCACTACTCTCTCTCTCTCCTCACCTCTTTCTCTCCTCTTTCTCTCTCTTTCTCTTTTCTCTTTTCCTCTCTTTCTCTCTCACTCCTCTCTCTTTCTCTCATATGCTCTTTCCTCTCCTCTTTCTTCTCCTGCTCATGCTCTCTTTCTCATGTATATGTATCATGAGAATTTTCCAGTTTATTTAAAATCATCCACAAATGAGGAAGAATTAATGGATCATTCCTGCTCCTTCCATATTCCTTCCATTCCTTCCTTCCATCCATTATCCTTTCATCTCTCCTCTCTCTCTCTCTCTCTCTCTCCTCTCTTTCTCTCCTCTCTTTCTCTCCTCCTCCTCATATTATATATATATATCTCATATATATATATATATATATGTATATATATATGCTCTTTATATGTATATGTATGTATTTATATATATGTATATATGTATGTATATATATATGTATGTAATAATATGTAATATGTATGTAATATGTGTATCTCTTCTCTCTCCTCT
>JABUQX010115058.1:5000-7500 GCA_015478945.1 Trachelipus rathkii
TTTAAATATTTCAATATTAAATTCTGTGGAGAGTGAAGCTCGTTTTCCCGAAGTTGGTTGAATCATTTGAAGAAAATCGCAATTTCTCTGCGGCCTGGTGTCAAGGAGCCTGAAACCCTTTAACATCATATTTATCTTTTCGTACGAATCGATGGTGATAGTTTTTAGATTAAAACTTGACCATCAACACCACCTTGCAGTTTTGGCGAATGATGATATGTATAAATAAATAAATATATATATATCATTATATATATTATATATATATATATATAATATATATATATATAATATATAATATATATATATAGTATATATATATATATATATAATACTATATATATATATTATATATATATATATATATATATATATATAATAGATATGATCTTAAAGTTTTCCAAATTATAAAAATACTACTAAATGGGTCACTTTCAAACTCAGTCCCATCACCCTTCAGTGCCTTAATGTGGACGAATAAGATTCGATGCAATATTACACTTTATTTCCTCCAGTATCCTGGTCATGGCAGCTTGGTACTTCCCCTCATTTAACCTACGTACCACTCAGAGTTTGAAGTGAGGATGCAGGGCTGTTGCCATGAGCAAATCAAAATCATCAAAGATACTGCTGAATCTTGGCATAGGTTAATAAATTTTCAACATCTCGTTGCATTTCCCTGATCTTGTCCTTGAGGAGGAAAAGATATTTGGCATAGACTCCCGCGTACGCATTCTTCTCTTCCTGCAAAATATCAAACCTAACAGCAATAGGCGTCATTATTTCGATGTACTCCGCAATTACCTCCTTAATCACTTTTATTAAATACTGGAAGACAAGGCTTTTTGTTTCATACAAATGTTTTTTGATTTGTTGTCATGCGACGGACCATACAAGGTTCTTAAAGCAGGTCTTTTATAGATATCGCATAGGGAGTTCCAGCGAATAACACTTGGTGTGTTTAAGCTTTGTTCCCAACTCCTCTTCCTTATTCTCGCAGGCAGTTGTAGTTTTTTTCACTGTTTTGGGGGCATTCCACAATTAATTGTGGCTTTGGTAAATGTCTTATTAAATGGATCCTTGGCACCAGAGGACCAGCGAGGAACATTTGAAACATCCTTAGTAGCCAAGATGTTTAATGTGTAGGAAATGCAACGGCGATGTTTGGTTAGGCTAAGTGCATCATGTTCTCCAAGCAGATTTTCTAGCTGGAAAGGTTTTGTCTGCAGAACCTCTGTTTCACTAACTTGCTCCATCTCTCATGCGTAACTACTATCTCTGCAATCGGTGCCTGTTCTTCTTCCTCTTCGACACCCGTTTCTGCATGAGCATCCACCTGAAAGTCTGCACAGAAATTTGCACCGTTATCTGTTGTAATGCAGACAACCTGAAGATAATTTTTTTTAATTTAGTTGTTACCTTATTAATTTGAAGTTATAATTTTTTTCGGCATTACGTTATTATTTCATATTGATTCTTGCTGACCTTATGCTCAATGCCAAATTGTTGATGAATATCAGTAATATTGTTGGTTAGGGCTGTGGTGGTCTGAGAAACAGATAACTCTTGGTTAAATCAGCCTTCCCTATTATGCATATCACATCAAGATCTTTCATCACTTTTCTTCTGAAGGGGAGATGGAAATCAGAGTTCATGTAGGACAGGAATTCGACAAAGAGCTCAGACTCCACAATGTGAATAGGCCCAATGTCAATGTAGGGAGAATCTAGAAGCAAATATTTAATGAAAATGATATTAATGACAAATGAAACTTGGTATTTCAAATTCGAAAATTTTTGTATGGACTGTATTCTGTTAGTTTTTTAACACTGTTTGGTTGTGACACCACTTATAGTTAACCTGTACTTAAAATAAAACACTTACTTATGAAGCAACTCAAGAGCTCTCTTCTGTTTAAATATTTTTGACATAGACTGGAGAATGATGGTCTGACACTTTTTGCTGGGTGTCTCACTGTCTGTTGAGTAGCTCCGGCCCCACTTTGACCCTCCTTCAATTGCAGTACACAGCTCCTTGTGCAAAGAAGGATGTTTCTAAAAAAGTTACAAAACTAAAATCCTTATTCATGTAAATAAAATATGTGAAATTAAGGTTGAAATAAATTAAACAAGAATAAAATTCAAATAAAAAGTATCGGTGTAAGTTACCTACGATCAAGTAGTGCGATTTCAAGCTGTTGATTTAGTGTCAAAGCTGAAGGTTTTTTCAAATTGGGAGCATTCAATCTTTCCATTGTACATCATTATATTGCCCTCAATATACTCCTTCTTGCTCTTGACAGATCCAAAGTACTTGATAAGATGTGGTTATAGGTGCTCCAAATCATCTTGGCTGCTTTTTTTCATGGGAAGTACAGGCAACATCACACTCAATAATTTCAAGAGTTACACTTCGACAACTTTCACCGTTTGCAATTCTTTTTCCATTTAAGCACTTATTCAATATCTGTTTTTTATCCGCAATTTAAACATAGAACAAA
>JABUQX010115058.1:10000-15000 GCA_015478945.1 Trachelipus rathkii
ATATATATAGTATATATATATATATATATATATATATATACTATATATATACTACATATATATATATATATATATATATATATATATATATATATATATATATATATATATATATATATATATATATAATATATATAAAAAAATATATATATATATATATATATATATATATTATGGAAAAGCTGTAGGGACATACACATTTTCATACCAAAATATTATATGTTAAAATATTGTCCGAAAATATCACCAAAATATTCTATGTTAAAATATTGTCCGAAAAGAGCAGTGAATCTCTCGAGTTCAACAGTCAGTCGGTCAAGTTGTCAATGACGTTTTATAAATAATCCATAAAAGGAGCAGCTGACTCAAAGAAACAAAATAAAAAAAAAACATCAACAAGTGTTAAAATGTTTTTAGTGCATAAAATGAATGTCTTAGATTTAGCAGCCATATGTGCCGAAGATTATTCGTTGTTTTCATTTTATAATATTTTAAATTGATTTTTTGTGAAAAAAAAGTGTTTGACATGTGATCAATATTGTGAAATTATTAAAGTTAATGAGATGTTTAAATTTCGGTGTAAAATTAGAACTTGTAGAAATATTTATACAGTTTCTCCTGAGGGTTATTGGTTTAACCGGGTGCGTATTTCTTACGAAAAAGCGTTTTATTTAATGTACTATTTTGTTAATGAGGTAACAGTAACACAAGTGTGAGAATTTTTAAGTCTTAACGAGAAAACAGTTATCGATTGTTTTTAAATTTTTTAAAAAATTATAAACAGGTTTTTCTAGGGGTTCGATGTATTAAGTTAGAGCATAGTTGGGGGCTTTCATAATCCATTAGGTTAGAGCCTAGTTGGGGGCTTTCATAATCCATTAGGTTAAGGCCTAGTTGGGGCTTTCATAATCCATTAGGTTAGGGCCTAGTTGGGGGCTTTTAAGTCTAGGTTATGATAAAGTTTTGTTAGGTAGATATATATAACATACTATATATATATATATATATATATATATATTAATATATATAATATATATATATATAATATATTATATATATATCTATATATATATATTATATATATATATATATATATATACACTCAAATGCCTCTTTTATTGAATATTTAATAAAACGAGTCACTTTCAAATTGACAACTCGAGTCACGTCAAATTGTCAAACTACGAGTGACGCATGCTCTGTTTCGGACCAATAATTTTAAAAAAAAAAATTTCGGTGTCAAAATGTGTGGGTCGCTGTACTACAGCTTTACGCTTAATATATATATATATATATATATATATAATATATATATATGTATAATATATATAATATATATATAATAATATATTATATATATATATATAATATATATATATAATATATATATTATATATATATATATATATATATAATATATATATATAACAGAGCGAAACTCCTATTACATTAATAAAATATAACAAGATTATGCAAAATTAAAACTAAAAATATAAGAATAACCGCTTTAAATAACGCTTTTAACCGCATTAAAATGGCGGGCAGATCATGCCAAATGATGGCGGGATCGAGCCGTGTCTGATTTTACAGTCAAAAAATTGTTTATAAATACTATGTTTAAAATTAATCTTAAATACTATACATTATAAGTAATAATTTATAACAATAAATATTTAATAAAACAATAAAATAAATAAAAAAATACATAAAATACTTAAGAATAATGGAAGGAAAAATATTAAGTATTTAATTAATAATTATTTTAAAATATTATAATATTATCGTTAACCATGAATCAACTTAGAAAAACGTTTTACATAAAAAATCGTTTAAGGAATAATTCAAGTATTTAATATATATACTAATATATATATATATATAATATATATATATATATATATATAATATATATATAGTATAATATATAAATATATATATATATATATATATATATAATATATAGAGAGAGAGAGAGAGAGAGAGAGAGAGAGAGAGAGCACGAGTAGTAAAAAGGTTACTGGAGTCGCATTGATAATATACTTGTTCCGAAGAACGAAGAGGAGGAGCATCAAACTTGCACACTGTTTATACTTTAAATAATCTTTAAATTTTCATTATTTACAATACACATATTTTATTTTTGTTTACTCTATCACTTTTTACATTGATAAGTCCGAATTATAGTGTACCCTGAACATTGGTGGGAGAAGCGAAACGTCATGACATTATTAATTTAAATAAATATCAAACGGTTTTAGGAATGAAATATTACGTTTGAAATCAAGATCATCATGAAATATAGAATACAAAAAATAAACAGTTAAATTCTCAAAACAAATAAATTAGCATAGTATAGTTAATTAACTTCTCCTTACATTAAAATTTTGATGTTGATTAAAGTTAAAAAAGCAGTTTAATTCCAAGGAATGTTTCTATACATTTCGATGGCTTCTGTTGAAGTTTGATGATTTGTGTTATCACTAAGCACTAACCTGCCACTTAATAAATACTGGGAAATTAACATAGAAATACAAAGAATCAGATGGTACGCAATAAACAAATGAGAACCCCACGGAAATCCAAAGATATCAAATATGTATCCACCTAGTAAAGGACCAACGAACTCTCCAAAAGCTAAAGATGACATATATAAACTTGATACTAGCCCAGACGTTTGGATGTTTTGGGGTAGACCTGCTAAGAGAATTCCCTTGTTTAAAATTGAAAATCCACCTACATTTTCTCCTCTAACTCCGATTCCGTGGATAAGTAATCCAAAAATACAAGTATAAAGAATCAAATCTAATGGAAGGTAAGTAGCTGGACCTAGTAATACCATACCGCAGATAATAATGATTGCTGAAAAAGAGCAGATTATAAGAGCATTATCATATTTTTCATAAAAGAAGCTCCAGATAAAAGATGAGAATATATTGGCTATTATATTACACAAAAACACAGCTCCGACTTGAACTGGAGAAAGATGAAAACTTTGAATATGTAGTTCCAAGAATTGAGACTACAAACGTAAAATTACAACCAGCTCCTATCACCGAAAATACTCCCAAAATTACCGAAGGGTTCCGAAGAAGTTTTAAAATTTGCTTACTGGGTTTAGCCTCCTGTTTGGGATAAAACAACAAGGGCAGAACACAGGAGGAGTACCCCCCGATAAGAACAAAAGGAAGAACATAAAACCACCTAGTTCACTATACGCCCCTCCAGAGCAACAGGGACCTATCCAATGTCCTGATCGAAAAAGACTCCTTGATCAAACTTGAAGGCCATTCTACGCTTTCCACAAAAATTCACATGATATTATAGCAATTCCAGAGTTTCGAGCTGCTGCACAACCCACTCCTTCAATTATTCGTGATATTACTGATAAGAGAACGAATAATAATACACCATTTAGTTTCGTCAACAAATCCAAATATTGATATTGAAGATTCCACTAATAACATGCCGGAAAAACTGACTTCAACAGCCACCAAATGTGTTGATATGACAGCAATCAAGAGGATTAATAAATATAATTACCAAACTTATAAACCCGAAAATCATATCCATATGTGTTGAAGTACCTCCTCTTACGTTCCACTACGTTAGGAAAAAACGTCCTTGGAGAGAAATACCAAACCCTAATAGGAGAATTTACAAACACAGAAAACCTAATATTTAATTAACCATTGTTTTTTAGTACTTTGAAATCATTTTTGTTTTTATTAAAAGAAAAAATGTTACACCAATTTTTTTTTGCAACCCTTTCCAATGAGGCAAAGTTTTTTTGGAACTGTAAACGAAGAATGCTTTTGAAATTTTAACCACTATTCATTCAATTTCTTTTCGAAATCGAAACTATAACATTATTTAATGACAATTTTAAACACTTGGAATATATATATTATATATATATATAATATCTATATATATATATATATAATATAATATTATATATAATAATATATATATATATATATATATATATATATATATATCAGCGGTGGAATTCCAGTAACTTTTTACTTCTCTCGGCTCTGCTCTCTCTCTCTTCTCTCTCTCTTCTCTCTCTCTCTCTCTCTCTCTCTCTCTCTCTCTCTCTCTCTCTCTCTCTCTCTCTCCTCTCTTGTCTCTCTCTGTTCTCTCTTCTCTCTCTGGCTCCTATATATAATATATATATATAATATATTATATATATATTATTATTATATATATATATATATATAGTATATATATATATAATACTATATATATATATATATATATACATATATAAATATATATATATACTATATATAATATATAATAATATATATATATATATATATATATATATAATATATATATAATATATATATATATTATATATATATATATATATATATATATTATTATATAATATATATATATATATCTATTTATATATATATTATATTAATATTATATTATATATAATAATATATATATATAATATATATAATATATATATAGTATATATATTATATACAGTGGCGGCTCGTGTAAACTTGGCATGGAGGGGCTGTAGGTTTATATATAACAATATATATATATATATATTATATTATATATATACTATATATATATATATATATATTATATTATTATATATATATATAAATATATAATATATATATATATATATACATTATATTATATATATATATATATATATATGATTATTATATAGATGATATATATTATATATTATATATATATAATAATATATATATATATATAATATTATATAATATATATATATATTATAAGACAAATCTAGTAAAATAATTTTATATTATGTGTAAGTGTATGCATTACGCATTAATTATTAAGAAACTTTTTTTTTTTTTATAATCGATTGCATGCATTTCGAAATGTTTAATAAAAAGACTTTTTTATAAAACTCTCTTAGATGGAAATATTATAAAATCAATTATCTTTTCTAAAATATCAATAATCTGATAGGATTATCCTCAAACGGA
>JABUQX010115058.1:20000-29749 GCA_015478945.1 Trachelipus rathkii
GTACATTTCAAATCTTA
Source organism: Trachelipus rathkii (assembly GCA_015478945.1). Lineage (NCBI taxonomy): Eukaryota > Metazoa > Arthropoda > Malacostraca > Isopoda > Trachelipodidae > Trachelipus > Trachelipus rathkii. The sequence goes on from JABUQX010115058.1 coordinate 20,018, forward strand.
TGTTTTATTTTGGCTTTTTTATTTTTTTTTTTTTTTTTTTTTTTTAATTTGTCTTTCTCCCGGCCAGCACCAGAGTTTTATTAGCATTGGTTGGATTAATGTTATTTATTTTTCATTTTAGACATGAACATAAAACAAACGGAGTGTCGAAACTCGCATGGATAAAAATAACGTTTAATTGGACTGGGGTCACCGTCTCTTTACACCAACGGGTTGTGAGGGGATTTCCTAGGAAACAAAATTTTTTCATCTCTCTCCTCTATTTAGATATACTATATAATATATAGTTAATAATTTCATCTATAATTATTTATATTATGTTAATAATTACGTATAATTCTAACTTGATTTATTACCTTTTAATATACTCCTATACAAATGTATATTAATATATTATATATATAAATACCTTATATATATTCTTAAATTCTATTATATATATATATAATATAATATATATATATATATAGATATATTATATACTATAAAATATTATCAAAAAATAAAAAATAAATATAGTATAAAATATATATTGACCAATTATATTTATATACCTAATAATCTATATTAGTTCTAAATCTAGCTTTATATGTAATGTAGAGATATAATATAATATATATTATATAAATACATATATATATTTATATATATATATAATATATATAATTATATATGTTATGTATATATACTATATATATATATATATATATAATTATAATTAATATAATAGTATATTGAGTAAATAGTCGTTCTCAACATAATATTAGTGCGGGATAATAGCATTTCCATAAGTTATTTACGTATATATATATATTATAATTCAATCCGCAAATATTTCGTATTTTTATTTTTTAAATATATTGATATAATGGATTATTATATTATAAAAATAATATATTATATAATCTATTATATTATAGTATATTTTATTTTGAAATATAATTATTAAATACATAATATTAATATAATATAATAATAATAGAACAGATATTGTAATACCCAGGAACCAAGAACTCACTTTATTAGTAGTCAATAGGTTATTAATACTAACCTAACTAATATTAATAACCATTCTCCCTAACAATCTATATATAATATAGCTGAGGTACATGGACCATAATAAATTCACTTATACTACATATATTTTAATAATATATAAATCAAATTCTACTAAAGATAATATATAAGTTTTTCTACATATTAGTATCCTTCTATGAGAACTGAAGGTAACTAATATATATATTTATCCATTATACAAATAAAAAGTATATCCAAGTTACAAAACAATAAGAAAAAATTTTTGAATACACAAATTTATAATATTGTCTTTCCCCGTAGCGGAATATAGATAAAATATATATAATAATAAAACTATATAAGATAGTACTAGATAAAAGGAAATAGCCTCTATTAAAAGAAGATACTAAAGTTTTACCCTCAATAATCTGTGTCTTGTTAAATTGACGTTTTATATAGAATGAGAGAGGGAGACGAATGATATTAAAATTTGGGTTATCCGAAAAATTGACTTATATCTGATTTTATTTGTTGGTAATTATAAATATATATATCCAAAATAATATTACTATTATTCAAGGTAATATATAATAAAGTATGAGTAAAATTATGAAAGCCAGAATCAAAATGAAAGAACCCGATGTTATGAGATGGATGATATTTTTAAGAAGTAAGATTAAGCTAACCAAATACCCGATTTATAACAAGAGAATAATATCATAGTAAATATAATGTTAACAAGCTAATTTTCGACTACATATAAAGTTAGTAAAAATTTCACACATTAACAAGATATTTCCTATAAAAGATAATATAAAAGAGGATTAAATTGAATATATATGATAATTAAACTTGCGGATTAAGTAAAAAAAAGTTAACGAGTATTTATTTAACTAATAGAGTATATAAATATGTATTCTTATGTACTAAAAAAAGGCCAATATGGGATAAAATATATGAATGGAGAAATAGGCTTAATGTACTTAATTAATGAAATTATTAAAATATATATAGTCAAGTTATCGTATTGTAATTATGATTAACTTAAAGATTCTTTAAACAACCGTAAAGAATAGTATCTGTGACCGATTCCAAGTACAGTTTTGAAGATAAAAATCTATAATAGTATAGTTATCAGTTGAAAAATGCTAAGAATTTCAAAGATAAAATAAATGATACAGAAAAAAGATAAAAATAAACACAACATATATAAAAATAGAAGTATAAAGGCAATATAATAAAGTGATAGTTAAAAAATTGAGATAAATATAAAACTTATAGATATAGGGTGATAATATTAAGTATTAAGAGTAGTATGATAGTCTTGATAAATAATTGAGACGAGTACAAAAAGTATTAGATTTATTAGGAAATAGGAAGACAAATTATAAGAGTAAGTATTGGGGAGTAAATGTACTCCTCGAAAAATACATCGATTTGTTTATTAATAGTATACCATAAATATTCAGATAGATAAGTTTGGTGATCTAGAATAAGTATAACCTGTAAAATATTAGGATCTCCCATTTAATAAATAAAAACAGATTAATGTAATGTGCCTTAATTAACATATAATATTCATTATTATAAAAATTAGTAATTATAGATACGTTATAGTACTTTTATCTTAATATGAAATTTGATCTCTAACTAAAAATACAGTTTATGGATATCAGATGAATTCAAATCAATAAACTCTTATTAATATATAGTAAAAGATGTTATTAATTACGGCCTGAAATTAATGATATTATTTCCTAGTAGAATCTTTATTTCAATAAATCTAATAAATTTAGATAACTTGTATATAATTTATTTAATTATGCTATGAGGTAATAGTTAGACTCTCATTAAAAATATTGATGAGGATATAAATTCCAACTTTATTAAGTTATGAACAAATATATATATTATATAAATATCGTATTATTATTTAATTCTTGCAATTATACTAGTTATTATGGTATAATGTAATTGAATAGATTAGTTTAATAGTACGTAGTAAATATCATTATATACCTTACTGTTATTCTACTTAAGTGGTAGTAAAGGCAATTTAATTATTGAAATAGTTATTAATGACAAATTTAAATTAATACTTGACTGAGATCAATTAGTGATTATCATTGAGAGTTATGCTAAAATATTATATTTACATAAATATAATAAATAGATTAGATAGAATCATTAAGAATATAACAAAGTAGTATGAATAGAGATGTGAATGAGTACACGAACTTTCCTTAGAGGAGAACTTTGTTCATTGAAGTAGCAAATGCGTTTGGAGAAGAATAATATCCATTACTGTCGCAGTTTAATTTATTTAGTGAACTATTATTTAAGTTCATAAGATTAATTGTAAAACGTATATTATTTATATTTACATATTATATGTCTAATTTTATAAATTATTATATATCTCAAATAATAGTGTATATATAATGGGTTGAAACATAATGATCAACTTCTGAGTTTGTAAAAATTTATTTTACTTCATATAATACTTATAGGTATTAAAGTGCTACAAAAAGAAATATTCTAGGATGAATATTTACAACAGGAGGGTTGTAGTTGTATATTAGCTAGATAGTTATATATTTCTCTATATGTAATGTGCATAATATTTACTTAGGAACAATGGAAAAAAATTGCTGATGTTGTTGAGGAGAAAAAATTGTTTCCCCTTTTCGATCGGCCTACACAATTTGAGATTTGTTCTAGACTAGAATATTTTTTGAATAATGAACTTCTTAAGAATCTTCGCCCTTGTAAAATTATGTACCCTTTATCGTCTCAAATTCCGTCTTGCTCTTTTTGTAAAACAAGGATAAAACAGTTATGTTTTGCGTAAACGTCCATCGATATGAAAGCCAGTTATTTCTATTTTTCATACAAACATAGTTAGGAGATGGCCATTACAGAACTACTTGCACATAGTACCAAAGTATATGATGAAGAACTGCTGTTTAATGAATTGTCACATATCTTCAATCTCCTTTATTAATTTTGTAAGTTATCGATTATAAATATTTAGATTTAGCTCGACTACATGTAAGCGTGTTCACTGATCCGCCAATATTGCGTGACATAAATGGCATGAAAAAATTATATCCAGTATTTACATTATGTTCTTCTTTATCTTATTCTTTTTAGTGTATTAGAAAACAATGCGCTAATCATTTTCTCTGTCCACACATAAATACAAGGAAAGCACGTACATATTAAATTGATAATTTAATTGAATAGGAGCCCTTTAAAACACAATGTAACATCTGATATTTCTTAATGTGTGAGTGACATTAGTTTGACGTTTTACATAGAAAATTTTAATTGTTACTATGGTTTATCCACACGATCATGCACTCTAATCATTTCTAAGTCTCCTCATGCTATAATCTTAACTTTTAGTCAAAATTTCTCACAACGTAAATTTTCGGTAACGCATTGAAGCAAAACTTCTTACTTCAGTCTTGTTTCTTTTAAACATTATCGGTGAGAATATTTTGTCGTTTAGTGTGTTTTGTACGTTCGATCTTTATTAGAGTAGTGAGAAATACTTTTTAACGTTAGCAAGCCAAACTTTCTGTGTCATGAAGGATGTCTCTGAAGCGATACGGTTAAAGTTTCTTCGTTATCTAATCACATCCAATCTTGTTGTAATAAACACAAGTAATTTGGTTGTACTCTGGTGCTATCCTCTCATAAGGTGAGTAGTCATGAGCTGTCCATTATAGTCCTCGAAATGTACTGGAAGAATTTAAAAAATATATCACATATTTATTGACACTTCCATCATCTTGAATATTAACGTAGTGTAGTTGTCTTGAGTGCTAGAGAGCGATTCTCTTATTCAGGGAGAATAGAGGCACCCAGAATGTCCGAAAATATTTATATGTACGAGAGTTATGCGATAACCCGGGAGCAGGAGATAGATATAGATATGGTCGCGTCTCCTTTCAAATCTCTATTTGGCAAAATTTTGATAGCAGCTGTGACAGTGAGTGTGTGTAGTTTGATAGGAGTAACCTCGAGAAATATAAATCTTCTTAAGGAATGGAAGGTTTCACCCTTTTTGGGTTTATTTTTCCGATATAGTGTGAAGAAATTGATACACTTAATGAATATAAAGTAATTGACAACCAAAATGAAAAGTATCCATATGCTAAAGAAGTGATATAAAAGAATCTTGATGAAAAACCATAGTTGCCTCTGAAAAGGTAATGGGTATGGATTGTGCGATAAAGATACAGTAAATGTAAGTTAATCGAAAAAAATAAAATATCGTTTTTTTAATATCTTTGATTCTATAGATATTACTAATATATATGGTTATACTCGTTTATTGCCAATCTCTTATGATTACTATAATAAATAAATAGAGTATTTTAATGCAAGACGAAATATACAAAATAATAAAAAGAATTAATTTCTTACGTAATAACCCGTCCCAAATGGTAAGATTAACAAATAATAATTATATGTTAATTAATAATTAACTTACTTTCAAAAAGTAGCATACAGGAATATTATTATGAGTGAGTTATCATATATTAGTAAGTAGACTACTTAATTCCAAAATGTCCTTTATATAAAACGCATTACTGGGATATTTACTTATTGATGTAATATTTTAGAATTTTAATAGTAATATATAGTAAAAAGATAACTTCTCTATTATTTAAAAAATTTCAAGTATATATTTAGTAATTTCTGATAATTTTATTAATTATCCTAACTCAAATCTTTGGATTTTTATTAATTATTAAATTGGAATATATATACATATATATAAATATATAGAGGGTTATAATTATGTTTATCAATGGTGATACTGATTATCGTTCAATTCGGTAATATATTAGAGATAAATTTTAATGTAGATACAAAAACTTATCAATATATATAAGCCTTTTCTTTGAATTAAATATTGATGTATAGATTGAAGAAAAAAAACGTAAAAATGGAATATGTTATTCATGCACACTTGATGATTATTAAATAATTATTTGTCCGATAATTTATCAAAAATAATATAAATAGTAATTGCCAGAAAAGTAGACAAAATTTAATTACATTTAATTATATCTCAATACAGTTTTATATATTATCGATACATATTAAATAGTATTGTAATAATGATTACTTTTATATCCTTTATAAAGCCATTAAAAAATTTTGCTATATATGACTATACTCATAAACTCGCTATATCGGTGAATACCTACTTTATTTTTTTCTATAAAAAAATCAAAAAAAATTTAAGTTAATAAATTTATTTTTTTGATTTTGTCATTTATATTTTTTTCATAATTTCAAATTAATTAACTAATTTATTAATTTTATAATTCATTAAGAAAATAATCCCTAATTTTATTTCCATGAAATTCAAAGAGTTTTAAGTAAGTATAATAATAGATATACAACTATATTATTATTTTTATTTAACTTCAATATTTATTGTTTTCTAATAACCTCAAAACTTCTTACAAGTTCAAATGAGTCTATATAACTTTAATATTTAAGGTTAGGTACTAATAAATTATATGTATTATTACCTCATATTTATGATGTGATAGGCAATATACGATTATATATTATGGAAAATTAGAAATTATCTTTACCTGTAACCCTCAAGAATGTCTTTCTAATACTGCTCCTATAGAACTGAAAAAAACTAATTTACACAAAACAGGTACACATTTCAAAATTAAGTTCAACGTTGATTGATCATAAAGTAATTAAAGTTTAACTCCTACAATATATACTACCGATGTACTTTGCTTGTTGCATGTAAAGTTGTACTAAAACCAATATCTATAATCATTATTGTACATAATAATATAACCTTATTTATTTCTTGAAAATAATTTTATAGATATTATTACTTATATATTCTTAATATAGAGTGATATTTTATACCAAAAATATATACTAATATATATTTTATGTGTATATTAATGTAGTAACAGGTCCAGTCCGGAAGGAAATAATATAATACAACGTGCGCTCTGTACCCACTTTTCCATTTGACCTTTTAGGTTGACTCAATAGAATTGTGTACTTACCAGTTGTATCCTTTTTTTGTAGTCAATCGTTTTGTACCCTGATCCTTGACCTAATGTTATAGACTTTCGAAATTTTACGAGTGCAGTTTCTATCTGGACTCCTTCCTCTGGTATTAGCACGGTCAACTAATCAATTTATATGAACATTACTCTATTTATTACAACACTACATTATCAATTCTTATTATTTGATTTTAGGCTACTTCGACAAACCTTTGTTTCTTAGTGATTTCCACAGTGATTTCTATTTGAATGAACCCTGGTTGTATTTTAGATCACTCACTCTCGGATTTTTTTTGAGAACCCGGGATTGGTAAGCAATGACCACAGTAATCTTAAGCTATTTTCTAGAGAGAGAACTACCCCTCTCAGATGTATGATGAGAACCCAAAGATTTGATGAACACCACTCAAAAGTAGTGTTGTATGAACCCAAATTTCTCATAAACACCCTAAGTGGTGTTGTCCAAAACACTCGCTATTTTTTTAGGAGTGAAGTTTAGCACCAAAAATTTTGAGTTAATACATGTCAACTCTAATATTTATTTACACATAACGCCCATAACCGGCTGGCGGACAAATCCTCCCTTTCTCTACAACAGACTAATTTAGAGAGTCGTGGTTCTCCGATCGGGTGCTTTGAGCAACATCACGTCTGTAACGATATTTCTCACTCGTAGGTTTTTAACACTCACGCTACACTCCCATAATATTTTCTACACTATGAAGCAAATATTGCTTGATGAGATCTAATAAATTCTCTCTTGAACTCTTTACAGACACGGATAGTTTCTATCTGCGACCACCCTGTTTAGGTGTCAAGGCCCAGTTGATTGATGTTTAACTATACTATATTCTGTTAGTTTTGCTTTTGTACCATTATGAGTTTGCAACAATGACACACTTGCCTTAGGCTTTTATTTAAAGATTACTTAACATTTTATTCTAGCTTCACCACCGTGGACTCCTACGTGGATTTATTATTTGTGCGCACATGTGTCCTTACTATGTAGAGCTCATGAAACAAGAAACTCTATTTTGATGATGCTTTTCATTTACGTTCATTTAGGATGCGATTGTGACCTTTTCTCCCATAAGCTTGTCAGAGACCATGCGGTCCCACTGTGAGTAGTCGTGAAAATGTTGGGCCAACTCGTTCGGAATAGGGTGCCTCCAACGCTCTCCAGTCCATATAGTTTCTGCGTTCAGCGTAAACTGATGAAGAAATTATAATGGCTCTGCGAACTTGAACACTCGTGTATCGACCACATTCGTATCATACGCTTCACATCATCCAAAATACAACCTCTCCACCTTAAATATGCACACTAGCATCTTCAATCACACATCATCGCGATCGACACGACACACCTACAACCTTCTCCCACACAGTCTAGTGACACTGATTCCTAGATACATTAAAACACAATCGATATAAGCAAATACATCTTTTACACGTGCCATTTTAATTATCTAGTGACTACACATTCTGCACTGTATGTGTGCATCTGAGATAGTTCACATACGCATCTTATGACGATCCTAACCACATTAACCGCAATATTTCTATGTACATCACATGGACCCGGTATACACCACACGGTACGTACCACCAAACTACACATCGACTACCTCTTTGAGAGCGGATTGCTTATGGAGGCGATATACCACACGAGTATCACAGCGTCCTCCCCCTGTTTTCTGAGAGTAAGTAAAATCTTTTTTCTAAGCGTGTTTACTTAATTATAAATATTACTAGACTTGCCCGCTTTTCTGGAATTGGTATTTATTCCCATCTTATAACCACTCAATGGAGATATTTGACTCACCACATCTTGCCAAAATCACCCTTGGACCCTATATGCACACAAATGTCATAGTCCTAAACGGGTCAAAAATTATTGACCGACGCTAATCTTTTTGATGCCTTGGTGATTGGTCTCCACATTGACCCAGTAAGAGTATAGCAAATACTTTTCTAAGTTGTCATCGAGTTCGTGTGTCCATAGATGTTTCGATATGCTGCTTTCATTAAGAAAATTGAGTTCAGATATAACAGTGAGATTGCAGTTTTCCAACGTGTTAGTCGTTCTTGCTGGTTGAGCACAATTAAAGTCCATCTCATATGATCGCCTTAATTGAGGGCCAAAAGAGTGTGTGCCAAGATTGGCCAGATTTTGTCACAGAGTTAGACATAACGGTCACACAACAGAGCAGCTCAATTGGAGTGCCACATTAGGTGGCGTCGACAACAAAAGGGGCTGCGACTTAATAATCAATCCGACTCTGATACGTTCATGAACTCACATCCCGCAGATGAAATTCTATTCAGTAACTGAACACCTATCTTATCTTTGTGGTGCAGATGTTCTCTATCAATAATTTCCAACGAAAGAGATTTGTATAATGTGGTGATAATTTGGTGTGCGTATCGAATCCGAGTTTGATGTATCCGTTGTTTATTACTATAAGCATTCGCCGAGGCGGATTGCTTACTATTATCTTTCCTCACTGTTTGGTTTCAGTACATATAGTTCTAGCTTATCGTTATTTCCAGAATTCAACGACAGCGCATTGTGCTCGAATTAATTTAGCTCAATATTATAGTTTATCACACACTTTTTGAATTTTTATATAATTATCCTTTAATC
>JABUQX010115059.1:0-25433 GCA_015478945.1 Trachelipus rathkii
CCAGAGAATCTATTATATTAAACCATCATTTTCGACCCATTAATTCCTTACACACGCTTCACTATCGGCCTACATACTTTTGATTCCATCCAAAAGCCTACCACCAACATTATAATCTATCATATGCCTGTTTTGAAAATCCATGAAACCTAAATAAAATTTATTCCTTCTCTCCCTCATTTTTCCATTGTGTTTTCAATATAAAGATTTTTGATTCCACCCCTCCTCCTACCATCTTCTAACGCACTTGCTTTTCACCAATCAGATTCACACCTCCATCATATACATAACTATCAGCATAATATCTTCCCCTACACACTTAATAACTAAATTCCCCTAATAATTTTCCTTCCAGTTACACTATCTTCTATCCCATTTTGATATAATACTTATCAAACTCATAAACGCTTTGTTTAACACCATTTTATATAAAATCCAATCCCAATCACCCATCTCGGCTTATGTCTTCTTGATCATTTCACGCAAGTAAATTTCAACTATAACAATGTGATTTATCATTCATTTTTTACTCACACATCTCATCCTCCTCTATACTACACAGCACATCATCGCGTCCCAACATACCTATTCCTTCTTTATCCCACAAACACTCCACTCTCACTCCTTCATTTCTGCCAATGTTTATCGATATATAGACATACTATCCTTTCAATCATTTACTATATATCTAATAATATTTATCAGATTGCCTTATTCTCATTCTTCCTTCGCCTGCTCCACGCAAGCTTCCTATTCGTTTTGAAAAAGTCCCCATTCATCTTCCTTACAATATTCATCCCTATATAATTCTTTTCCTCCTCCGTTATGAAATATAATATATATTAATATATATATAATATCACTACCTCTCATATATCTATAATATATATTATATACTACTATAGTATATACTATATATATATATTATTTATATATATATATATATTATTATATATATATATATGGGCATATTGTAGATCCTGTGCTGTACTATTTTTCTTTCTGAAAATTTCCTATGTTCAAAAAAATTTCTAAGTTCTGAAAATTTTCTAAGTTAGTTTTTTAAGAAATTTCTTTAGTGGCAAGCTTCTGGCCATTAAATAATTTTCTTAAAAACTAAACTTAACAACTATTTTATGACACTTAAATTTTTTTTGAACCACAGAAAGAATTTTCAGAAAAAAGTCAACAGTACAGTATCTACAAATATGCCCTTGTAGCATTATATCATATCATATTATATATATATATATATATATATATATTATATATATATAATATATATATATATATATATGATAATTATATACTCATACTACTCACCCATCACAAAATTAAAGATATAAAAAGTAATTAAAGAATACCCCAAGGGTAACCAAAATAAAATATATTATGCAATAAATTAAATTTAATCCCTTTTAAATATATATATATATACTAAATATATATATATATATATTATATATATATATATAATATATATACTAATATAATATATATATACCATCATCATATTATTATATATATTACTATCAATATATATATTTGATAGATCCACGTTTCCACCACTTCACGATCAGTTCCCATTTCAAGGAGGGGCACCAAAAACAACTCATCCAAAACTCTTGCCATAACGCAATTATTCAGGTGATTGCACGAGGTGGGTCTGATCGAGAGAAGATTCATACGGCCGGAGAAAACAGATAAGGCAAGCGAGCTTCCACAAAACAGATGTGACTTAAAAAGAAGGAGGCCACCACAATAAAACAAGTTCTTGAGTCCGCCAATTTCATCACACAATATTTATATGAGTTCAAAGCAGATCTTGTTTTTTACGGGATCGAATCCCAGTGTAGAAGGAATATAATATATAAATATATATATAATATATATTTATATTATATATATTACATACATACTCATATCCTACTACTCATCACCTCCATTATATATCACCTATATATATGCGCGAACACTCTACACACTTCCTAAAGGAGCTTTCGTTCGTATGTAGATTTACGTGAAGCGAGCTGACATCAACGACACCAACATATATATTGACACGTCGAGCACATACGATCTGGTCTTTACGCTTTGTCGTCATATATATATATATTAATATATATATATATATATATATATATATATCATATATATATATTATATATATATATAATTATATATACTATATATATATATATACCGTAATCGGTATGTCGCAAATGGTTTTGAGATTTATAGAGTACGGAATAGATTGTTGCGAATAAATGTCCCAAAAACTCATTTTTGGGGATTTATTGTTTTTTGGGGTATCACTAACTGAATGGGAGTTTGATGACTAGAGCTGTGTGATGATAGGTTGTGCTTAACTGGAGCTCCGATAATTTGAGTGTGTTTGTAATGTTTTAGTTATTTTGCCTCTAAGTGTAATTTGTACATTGAACGTTTCCGGTTTTAATTGTTTTTAACTTTATGATTTTAATATTTGAAGAATTTGATCATCCTTTTATAAGATATCCGTTTTAATTTTTAACTTTGGGAAAACTTTTTTGTTATGTTAGACTAGCTAGTTATGTTAGATAGCAATAGTTAGTTTTTAGGATTGTGCTACTCACTACTTAACATTACGTATAGGGTATATATTTTTTTTTTTTTCGTAGTCTTTTTACTTAAGTTTTTAGTTTCTATTTTTTTTATTTATTTTAAACGGGGTTTTAAAACAGCACCTACGTTTTTTAGTCGATTATATACATTTTAATTTTATACATAACCAGTTTTATGTTGAATAATTGCAATTTTTTTTTCTTTCGTAAATTTGTGGGTGTGTGCGAGTTGTGTGAGGGTTTCTAAAAACTTATTAAAAATTTTTCATATTTTAACATATTTATATAAACACGGTTTTATCGGGTTTTAAAGATTTACGTTTTTTTTTTAGTGTGTGAATAATTTAGTGTTTTTTTTCTTTTTTTTTTTTTTTTTTGTTGTTTTGTCTTGTTGTTTTTGGTTTGGTGTGGTTGTGTGTGCGTGTGTAATGGCAGTTTTGCGCAGGCGCGGGCTTTCTATAGACTTTACTAACATCCGCGGCTTAAACTCTAATTCTGCATCCGTGGAATCCACCTCTCTAACTCTAACCTAAACATTTTGCCTCCTGTCGAGAACCACAGATGGCTAAATTCATCCTCTAACTCCGTTAATGTATCCAACTATAACTTATTTCATAATTTCCCTCTAAAGGGTGAGTTTTTGCCTATGTAAAAACATAAACACTCCCCTGTACACGTCTCGAGAAACTCGATGCTCCCTACTCGAATGTTTTGTGGCTTTAAAATCTTCCTTCTTCTACTAGCAATAATTTGTGCTTCTGCTCCTGTTCACCTAACAGACATTCTTCACGCCTTTTTTCAGAATAATCTTACTACTTCCCACGAAGACCTGGTTATATCTTCTCATCCAATACTGAGGTCCTCTTACTTTAGCGGACTTCATTGTACACAACACTGCATGGTGGGTCCTCTCATACCGGATTTATGGTGGGGAGGAGGCCGCAATCATTAGCATTCTCAAACGATCTCGGGAGCACTAAGTAACAGAGTCCCGCACACACATTCCGGAGTCGTCTAATCCGAGTATTGTATGAACAACTCGTGACCTATGTTTTCACACTAGTCCTTCTCTCTTAAATACACCACTTTCGCGTCTATGCGTAAATCGACAACCTTGATACTCTAAAATTTTAATACTTTCTCTCCAACCGCTCTCAATCCTGCCCTACTCGTTTTATCTGGCACTTTGATCGGCCGATTGGGGGGCCTTGGTTGCTTCTACGCTAACTATAAATTGGATCATGAACTGCTTTGTCCTCTGTGAGCTTTCGACTTCTGCCGAATAAGGTGGGAGCTGTAATCGCTGAATGGGATGAGCAGGTTCCTTCCTCTTCGACTAAATCTTTCTCCTCCTCTTAATCCATGGTTCGATCGTGCTTGTCCCCTGGCATTCAGGCTAGAGACAGTGCGTATCGGAGTGAAAAATTCTCGTTCTCGTCGAAGTCTTATCAACTCTTGCTAATGTTTCATCTTGCTAGAAATCGTTTGCGGATATCTCTTCGACGGCAAAGCGGCGCCTTCCATCAAACGAAAGTGGCGCTAAAACCTGCCTGGTTTCTCTCCTACTGACAATCTTTCTGGCCTCTTGCAAAAAACATCTCTAACACTTCTGTAAATCTGCTTTCTCCTCTTCTTCGCTCTGATGGTTCTGTTGCTAATTCTCCAACTGAAAGGCCAATCTCTTCGGCTTCTATTTTCCTCTAACTCAACCTGGACGATTCTGGCTTCTGGCATCCCTCCTCCTTCTCCTCTCAGGGGTACTATGCCTTTGCCTGCTGATTACATTCATCGGGAAGGTATGGAGGGTAATGGGTATAATGAGTGCATGGGCTCCTGAAAGCTTATGAACGTTAGGAAGGGCGGGTGGCCCGGATGCATTCCTCCCCGAGTTTTAAGGGAGTGTGCTTCCGTCTATCCCCGCCCCTCGTTCAACTATATTTCTATGTCTCAATACTAACACACGTTCCCTCAGTGTTGGAAGCAGCGTTCAATGTCAAACTATTCCGAAAAAGGAAGCCGTTCTGATCCTTCTAACTATCGCCCTATAGGCTTCTTATCTTGCATTCTATTCTAAATCTTTTGAAACTCTTCTCAACTCTCATGTTCTTAGATCATCTGGATCTCATCACTTTTTCCGATCGCCAGTACAGCCTCGCTCAGAGGTCTTGCTGCGATATACTTTCGCGTATCTTACTGATTTATGGCTTTCCGCCCTTCAGGAACTACGGGAGATTGCGTGGTGGCGCTTGACATATCCAAGAGCATTTGACCGGGGTATGGCACGCGTCACTGCTCACTGCTCTCAGAGCTCCCCTCCTTTGGGTTTCCTCCTTCTCTTGCTATACATTTATGTCTAGTTCTCCTTTCAAATCGGCTCATATCGGCCTGTTGTTGATGGGGCACTTCTTCTTCTGCTTTTTCTGTCAATAGTGTGTTCTTCAGGTTTTTCAGTCTTTATCTCCTATCTTTATTTGCTACTTTTTCATTAATGATCTTCTCACCGGCAGACATCTAACTCTATTCACTCATATGCGATGACTCGACCCCTCGACCCTTCCTTCGTCAACTCATTTCAATTCTGGCTCCTTATTTTACTTCTAGAATTGCCTCCCGTCTTAATCTTTCCGTTTCTATTCTCGCTGTCTGGATAGAATTTCCGGGTGGGGTCGTCTCAACCATTGTTGAAATTCAACTTCTTTAAAAACTCAACTGTTACTACAAATCTCACCTCTTCTAAGGACACCTTCCAACTTTCTATCTCTTTTGACGGTTCTCTCGTCTCTCCTGTTGACAAATAAACATCCTTGCCTTAACATAACAAAAAAATGTCTTGGAAAACCCACACACATCACAACGGTTGCTAGGGCGGGCCTCAAATAGAAACTCCTGCGAGTGTTCTGTTTAGACTGCCAGACTTTTTTCCTCTTCTCAGTTGGTCTACAGCTATACAAGGGCCTCATCCGCCCTTGTAACGGAGTACTTGCTCTCATATTCTGGGGGGCTCTAAGTTATTCTACACCGCGACTTATTTATAGGGTCGTAGATCAGGCAAAAGCTTATAAACTGTTCTGAACTTTCCAGTTCACCTGACCCTCTATCTCTGCGGCGGGATGTTTGGTGCTTTATCTCTTTCTATAGGTACCGCGCGGCAGGTGCTAGGGAGCTTATCAATCGCGTACCTCCACCTTTACGTCGCCCTCGTAAGAACTAGGGTACTGTGTCCGCAACATGATTTTTGTGTTTGGATGTGGGTAATCAGGACTCTATTCCTGCGGGCTTCTTCTTTCCCTGCCAACGTCTGTCTGTGAACTCTCTCCATCTTCTGTGTTCCCTGCTGAATTTATCTCCCTCACTTTCAAGCCTGCGTCTGTGCTCACATCTGCGTAATTATACTATTTATATGTTGAATTCTGATGCGTGTGAATTCACCTTATCCACCTATATAGGGCTCTGCGTGAGTCGGTGAGTGACACTGTAAAACAAAAAGAAAAAAAGAATACCTCACGGTAGTTCCACCGCCCCGATGTCAGGAATCAGGGTCTCTCGGCCTCTAGGTGGACTACGTGGGGGGGACTAATCTCCCCTCCGGGACTCTCTCCGGAACCCAAGCTCTTGGTCTTTGGTGTCGCGGGGTTCCTCCGCCCCTCCCCTTCGGGGTATGAAACGTCCCCCCCTCCCTCCCATCGGCTCGAGCCCCATAAAAAGGGTAAATACTCCATTTTAGGGGGGCTCGTTGACTCACTGTGCGGTAAAAGTAACCCTAAACCTTTACTGATCCACTGTGCTGTAAAAAGCTAGCCCTAACTTTTACTGATAGACTGTTTAGTAGCTGCCGAAAGATAATATGGCCTTTATGTAGTTTATGTAGTTTGGCATATATAATATATCTATATTATATATAGTATATATATATATATATACTTATATATATATATATTATTATATATATATATATACTACTATATATATATATATATATATATATATATATATATATATATATATATTACGTCAACAAGTTTGGCAAAAAAATACAATTTACATGTCAAAATAAGTTAAATTTCTCACCTTTATTAAACTGAAATGAAATATCGATTATATAAATCTTTTTCTTCTAATCTTTACTTGTATTATTGCAGAACAGGCAATATAGGACTTTCAACACCTATTAAATTATTTTAAATATAGGCTGTTGATTACTTAGAGGTTGATCGGGTACGAGATGTTGCGAGATTAGTACGCGCGACGAGGTATGAGTGGTGATGTGCGTTGTGCGGACGTTAGTGGGTGATTGTCATTGGCGTAGTACCGGTTTTGTACGTAGGGCGGAGAATGAGGACTTAATAAACATTATTAATTTAGTGATTAGATCACACCTTGTCACAGTAAAAAATATGTTAGAACTGAGCAAAATAAATATTCCTATATATTTTTAGGCTCTGTCATGTAGCTAGTTTTATTACAATATTCGCCAAAAGAGCAAGATTTCAAACACTATTCAACAGACGAAAATTATATATATATATAATATATTATATATATAAATACTAATTTATATAATATATCTCATACTATATAATAGTTAGTTGTACAAACGTATATAAGTATAATAGTAGGTGAGAGTGAGTCCCGGCATAAATTTCCTGTAATAGACGCAGTGTGACGACAGAGTATAAAGCACTTACGCAAACCCACGTCACAGTATGACGTCACGCATTCATTTCAGCTATACGTACATACGAACGAAGCTC
This sequence comes from Trachelipus rathkii, assembly GCA_015478945.1. Lineage (NCBI taxonomy): Eukaryota > Metazoa > Arthropoda > Malacostraca > Isopoda > Trachelipodidae > Trachelipus > Trachelipus rathkii. Next base: position 7,355 of record JABUQX010115059.1, read on the forward strand.
CGTTTAAATATATATAAATGCCATATATATATATACTATATATACTATATATATATTATATATACTATATATATATATATATAATATAATATATTATATATATATATATATATATATATATATATATATCTTAATTGAACATGCTTTACAAAAACTCACCATAACCTTGCCTTCCTAGCCATACGGCAATCGTAGGGCCGTACATCTAGCGCTAACGCGATCTTATGCCGTTAATCTAATTTCAATTTCTTTAACAAACAAAGTTACAAGGCTACTATAAATTTTAAACCCTACAACACCACTAACTAATTTTCTTTCAAGGTGTTAAAAATTTTCGTTCAAATGACCTGCCCAGCAAAAAATTCCTGAAGGATTCCAGTATGTTTCCTAGTGGATTTTCCGTTACCATTAGGAAAATTCCTGATGGAACAGCCAGGAATTTGAGGCCTTGAATACTGGTATTAAGATAGGAATTTTGAAATTCCAAATGGAAATTTCCATTGGAATTCCATATGTCATACCTAAAGGATTATTATGGATCCCCTACGGATTTACAGGAATCCACACGAATTCCTGTAGGAAAAGTATGGCGGATTCAATCTAGAAACTTGCTGATTCCTGAAGGAATTGTCCGACAGATTTTCATAAGGTAGCCCAAAGGATTAACCAAAATCCTACCGGTAACATATAGGAAAGAGCGATATTCCCATAGGATACCTGCTGGATAGGAAGCATGGAAAAAGATGCACCCGGTTTTCTCATCCCATAATATATATATATATATATATATATATATATATATATATATATATATATATATATAATATGTATATATATGTATGTATAATATAATATATATATATGTATATATATATATATATATAATATGTATGTTAATAATAACTTAATAATAATATATATAATAATAATATAACTCATAAATATATATATATGTATGTAATAACAATAATAATAATATATGTATATGAGAGCGAGAGAGAGAGAGAAGAGAGAGAGGAGAGAGAGAGAGAGAGAGAGAGAGAGAGAGAGAGAGAGAGAGAGAGAGAGAGAGAGAGAGAGAGAGAGGAGGAGAGAGAGAGAGAGAGAGAGAGAGAGAGAGAGAGAGAGAGAGAGAGAGAGAGAGAGAGAGAGAGAGAGAGAGAGAGAGAGAGAGAGAGAGAGAGAGAGAGAGAGAGAGAGAGAGAGAGAGAGAGAGAGAGAGAGAGAGAGAGAGAGAGAGAGAGAGAGAGAGAGAGAGAGAGAGAGAGAGAGAGAGAGAGAGAGAGAGAGAGAGAGAGAGAGAGAGAGAGAGAGAGAGAGAGAGAGAGAGAGAGAAAGAAGAGAGAGGAGAGAGAGAGAGAGAGAGAGAGAGAGAGAGAGAGAGAGAGAGAGAGAGAGAGAGAGAGAGAGAGAGAGAGAGAGAGAGAGAGAGAGAGAGAGAGAGAGAGAGAGAGAGAGAGAGAGAGAGTAATACAATACTAGTGAATATTTTAAATACATTTAATGAAGTATTTGCAGAGATTACAAAATAATATATTACATTGAAAAGTTCAACTTAATAATAATTAAAAATTTTATAATAATAATAATTATAAAAAATAATAATGTAAAAATAATAAAAATAATATTCACAATAACAGAAACAAGATAGCTATAATTGTAGACAAATATACTAATAATAGTAATGGGAGCTTACGCAATAATAATAAAAAATCACAAAGTAGTTATAACTATACTAATTTATATATATATATATATATATATATATATATATATATATATATATATATATATATATATACTAACTATATATATATATATATATATATATATATATATATATATATATATAACCAACTACCTCCTTTCCCCGGATTGGGGGTGAGGTGCGCAGCATACACCAGAAAGAGAAAAGTAGTAGAGCATGATATAGATCGAAAAGAAAAGCCATCCCTCTTACCCTTAAGTGAGAACTCGTAGAAGCCAGAAAATATTCAACCCATGGCTTCACGGGAGTGTGACGGACTCTCACTGTGGTATCTCGTCAATGTAAGGTTCTACCCTTGGACCAGGAGTTCCACAACCATACAACCTCACAAAACTCCACCATTCACTCCCATTATTCACTCTTCTTCTCGCCTCTGCCAAACTCACATTCTTTTACCGACTCGATCCACTTCCAGCAGGTCGATTTAAAGCACACACTCCACTATACATCCGCTTAAACAACCGACTATCATCTATCCTTTCCTTATGACCAAACCATCTTAATGTACTCTCGTTTATTCTTACATATGCCTTTTTTTACACCACATAACTACCTATTGCGTTCACTCATTTTATCAATTCTTTTCACACCTAAACTCATTATACCTAAGATCTATATCTCTTGTTCTATACCATAGTTTCACTACTATACATTAACATAGGTAACAATATATACCCTCATGCAAAACCCTAGCGGATTCAAGACTTATCCTTTTACATCCAAGAATTTCCTTGCACCAGTCACATTCCTACAACACACTCCATCCAACATATATCCTAAATATTTAAACTCGGATATTTTTTCCAATCACTCACCATCTAACATGACTTAACACCACGGACTTTCCTCACTCTTATCTACATTAATTTTCAAACCCCTCTGCCAATCCTTTTAAACTCTCCTCCGATTCGTCACGCAAAACTAAATCGTCCGCGTACAATAAGCAGGGCACCCTCCACTCTCTTCCATTCTTCATCATTCTAACACCTTCCAGTGCCACCCCTACCTCTAATTCTTTCATAACCCAATCCATATACAAATTAAATAATCAAGGAGACATAACACATCCCTACCTCACTCTGCTATTTATATTAATCCAATCACTTTCAACTCTATTTATACTTACACACTCTTCACTATTGTCATACATGAATAATTTTGATTCCATTCCGAAGCCTACCACCAACAAAATATATCACTAACGCCTGCCACAGAATTTCCCTATTAAACCTGTCATACGCCTGTTGCAAGTCCATAAAGCTTAAATACAAATTATTCTTCTCTCTCATTTTCTCAGTCATTTATTTCAATGTAAAAATTTTATCCACATCTACCCCTTCTAAATGCAACTTGTTATATATATATATATATATATATATATATATATATATATATATATATATATATATATATATATATATATATATATAAATTTTTCTAATATATATCTATATATATATATATATATATAACATGTATTTCTCCCATTTTCTCAGTCATTTATTTCATTGTAAAAAGTCCGTCAGGTGATGCCTCTACAGAATGCTCTCCAGATCCCTGTCTTCGTAAATTCTGCTCTCTTCCACATCTTTCATAGTTGTTCCTCTGTCTCTCACCGCTTCCTCCACCGTGTCCATCGATCTTTTTCTAGATTTTCCCGACGGTCTTCTGCCAACCAGCCTCCATTCCAGCATTCTTTTTGGTCCCGCTCTCTCCTCCATTCTTTGCACATGTCCATACCATCTTAGCTGCTTCTTTTGTATTTCTTCGTTCACCAAGTCGATTCTCAATTCTATATATATATATATATATATATATATATATATATATATATATATATATATATATATATATATATATATATATATATATATATATATATATATATATATAGTATATATATATATATATATATATATATATATATATATATATATATATTGCAGTAGTGTACACAGGAATGGAATCAAAAGTATATAACGACGATAGTGAAAGTGAAGCGTGTGGAAGAATAAATGGAATTGAAAGTGAATAGTATAATATTAATTGTAGAGTGAGGAAGGGATGTGCTATGTCTCCTTGGCTATTTAATTTGCATATGGATGGGATGATGAAAGATGTAGAGGTATGGGTGGTAGGGGAAGGTGTTAGACTGATGGAGAATTGAAAAGCATGTAGGGTGCCCTATTTATTTTACGGTGATGATTTGGTTTTGTGCTGCAAATCTGAAGAAAGTTTGAGAGGGTCTGTAGATGGGTTTGGCAGGGTATGTAAAAGGATGGGTTTGAAAGTAAATGTAGATTAAGCGTTAGGTATTGGTAGTGAGTGAAGAGAATCCGCATTGTTGAATCATGTTGGATGGTGAGCAGTTGAAAAAAGTATCTGTTTAAATATATTAGGATATGTTGAATGAAAAGAGAATGGACGATGTAGTGTAGTAGAAAAGTTGTGAATGATAGAAAGGGAACTGGTGCAATTAAATCCATGGTGGATGCGAAGGGACTAAGTCTTGAGTGCGCTAGGGTTTTGCATGAGGGTATGTTACCTGTGTTAATGTATAGTAGTGAAACCATGGTGTGGCATAAGAGGTATAGATCTTAGGTACAATGTGTTCAGATGAACAATCTTAGAAGAATTAATAAAATGAGGAATGAATGTATTAAGGTTGTGTGGTGTGAAGAAAGGCGTAACTGTGAGAACAAACGAAAGTGTATTAAAATTGTTTGGTCATATGAAAAGTATGGATTATTGCCGGTTGTTAAACGGATGTATAGTGGTGAGTGTACTGGGAATCCACCGGCATGTGGAACGAAAAAAATGTTGATCAAATAAGTGAAGGAAAAGAATGAGAGTTTGAAAGAGGTAAGAAGCAGGATGCACAATATGAGTGAATGGTGGGGTTTTGTGAGGAGGCATGATTGTGGGTCTGGCCCAAGTTATGAACCCTACATTGAAGAGAAACCACACTGAGGATCTGTTGCGGCCGTGGGAAGCTCTAGGGTGATTTTTATTTTTCACAGCGACGAACTCTCACTTAAGAGTATGGAGGGAGAGAATTACTTTTCTTTACAGTGTATGTTGCGCACCTCACTAAAATCTTGGGAAAGGAGGAGAGAATGATTATATATATATATATATATATATATCATATACTAATAATAATAATAATAAAAAAGAGAGATATATATATATATATATATATATATATATATATATATATATAATATATATATATATATATATATATAATTACCACCAGTTATCTGCAGAGGGTTCTTTGCTACATCTTCTTTGGATTTTGTCTTTCCTGAAACTTCGTTCTTTGAGTTTCTCCACAATCCATAATTCCATCACAAGATCTTTAACAAACATGGAATATATATATATATATATATATATATATATATATATATATATATATATATATATATATATATATATATATATATATATATATATATATATATATATGCTATATATAACTATATATGCTACTGCTGAGCAAAGTTACTTAACCGAAACAAGGAACGGGAGGTCGGATCAAAAAAAAAAATCCCAGGTAGCCTCTATGATGCATAAATAGATGTTCTAGGTGCGAAAATGAATTTTTTTTTAGGTCAGGTCAGGTTGTTAGGATAAATTAATTTCTTACATTGCAAATAAAAAAATAAATCTATATCAATTTCACATATTAATAATATATTTTCAATAGTTTTCCAAAGAATGAAGTTAAGCTAATTATAGAAAACGGACGCTCCGCGTCTATTCCCCTATGTATGTCATAGTTATTTTCGAACACGACGCAAAGTAGTTCCCGTTTAAAATCGACAAAGTAAATTTTAATTTAATTTTAATTTCAATTTTCGCACCATATAAGGTTTATTTTTATTTAAACTTTAATTTCATATACAGTACATTAAATAATTTGCAGTATTATGCTGTCTCTGTTAAATAACTTTTATAATATATATATATATATATATATATATATATATATATATATATATATATATATATATATATATATATATATATATATATATATATATATATATATATATATATATATATATATATTATATATATATATATATATTTTTGTTTTTATTTTTTTTGTTTCAATGTTGTGTGATTTATAAAATATTTTAACATTTTCCTCAATATGATTTTAATTTTTAATTTAACCTTAATTTGGCCCTCTAGAAGAGCAACAATCCATATCTATAAAACTACAATAGCTACAGGGAAAAGGAATACATTTTGGAATGCTGGTAAATTTTAGTTAGGAAAATGAAAAAATATCTAAAAAACTGCAATAGTTACAGGGAAAAGGAATACATTTTTGGAATCCTTGTAAAATTTTAGTTAGGAAAATGTAAAAAAAAAAAAAATTGCTATTTTTTTTACGGGAACTCAGAAGCCAACAGGACAAGTATATATATATATATATATATATATATATATATATATATATATATATATATATATATATATATATATATATATATATATATATATATATATATATATATTTTATATATATATATATATTATTTGTAAAGGTATTACACGGCAATGTAAGGGACTCGAGCCGACAGGGAACACAGGGGGACGTTTTCCATACCCCGTAGGGGAGGGGCGGAGGAACCCCCCAATACCAAAGAGCAGGGATTCCGGAGACCCTCCCCGGAGAAATCGATTCCCTACCATGATTTCCCCAGGAGGCCAGAGACCCTGAAGCTTTCCTATCTTGGGTGCGGTATAAAAAAGTCTATTTATGGTCCATATATATACCCTTTACTATTTTCTTTTAAAACGTCTCTAAATAGGCTTCCTCCTCATATTACAATAATTATTAACAATAATTTTTTTTTTAAACTAAAATTTTACCAGCATTCCAAAAATGTATTCCTTTTCCCTGTAGCTATTGTAGTTTCTTAGATTTTTTTTTTAACTAACTAAAATTTTACCAGCATTCCAAAAAATGTATTCCTTTTCTCTGTAGCTATTGTAGTTTTTTAGATATGGATTGGTCCTCTTCTAGAGGTTGACCCTTAATTTTTCAGTATTTAACCTGACAAAAATTTTGTCACTTCAAACAAACTTGAATATATATATATATATATATATATATATATATATAATATATATATATATATATATATATATATATATATATATATATATATATAACTATATACTATCCTAATATCATGTCGTTAATCTGCCTCTGCCTTCATATAATACTGATTGCATGTTCGAACTCATTTTCTTAAAATTGAAATGAAATTGTGTAGAGTCAAATTTAAATGTAATAAAACAGCTTCACACTTTTAAAAATATTAAATAAAAGTTTAAATTATGTTAACTAAAAACTTATAATAACCTCACTTAACGTAATTTATTTTTTTATATTTATTTCACTTTGCATTGTTTAAAAAAAAAACATGCATCTGGCAATATGAACATAGTACATTTTGTTTGATAACGTAAGTTTTAAAATAAAAATGACTTATAAAGCAGATAAACGACATGAGCCATATATATATATATATATATATATATATATATATATATATATATATATATATATATATATATATATATATATATATATATATATTATATATTTATATATAATGGTAATAGTAGTGCAGAGGGGCTTCCCCCCTGATATTTATAAAATCACAGGATATACTCTAAAAAAAATAATAATAAAGAAAAAAAAATCAAACGTGGCAATCTCTCTTTAGGAAAAAAAGTTACAGCCTCTCAAAGTTGTCAAAAATCCCATTTACAGTTTATTTATAAGTTTTTTTTTTTTTTAATCACAGGATATACTCTGAACTCAAGTCTGTAATACTCCACAACTACCAATTTTTTTTCCTAAAGAGACTGCCACGTTTGTTTTTTTATTCATTATTTTTACTATATCCTGCGATTTTTAGAAAAATCGGGGGTGGAGCCCCTCTGCGCTACTATTACCATTATATATATATATATATATATATATATATATATATATATATATATATATATATATATATATATATATATATATATATATATATATAATATATATATATATATATATATATATATATATTCTATATATATAATAATATATATATATATAGGTCAGTGTCTAAAGCTGACATCATGTAACTAGAGAACGGCTGCACCTACAGTAAAACAAATTATATATTTGGAATCAGCGGAAAATTTTAAAATGTTGTGATTTTTATTTTTTTTATTTTTTTTGCATTTATTCGTCGGAAATATTTATAAAAAAATTTGTTTATTTTCCCCATCTTTTCTGCCATCTTTTCGGTTTACCCTATGGTATTCCTTTAGTTAAAGTAATACCAAAGTGTAAAGGGAAGTAAACCTATTCTTTATATAACTAAAGGTATACTTTATTTAACTAAAGGTATACCTTGGCCCAAACGGTAGAGCGACAGAGTCGCATGGCAAGGTCGTGGGTTCGAATCCTAGGTAGAAATTACCTAGAATGTTCCCCTCCTTGAATAGGGCTATGGCCCGTGAGGTGTGAACTTTTCTAAAAAAAAAAAAAAAAAAACCATAGGGTAAACAGCAAAGATGGCAGGAGTCAGGGTCTCCCGGCCTCCCGGGGACCCCCCTCTGTCCCCCGTCGGCTCTAACCCCTATATGGGGAAAAAAAAAAATTTTTTTAAACATTTCCGACGAATAAATTCAAAAAAAAAAAAATAAAAAAAATAAAAACCCCTCCTTACAATTTTCCGCTGATTCCAAATATATAATTTGTTTTACTGTAGGTGCTGCCATTCTCTAGTTACATGATGTCAGCTTTAGACACTGATATATATATATATATATATATATATATATATATATATAAATATATATATATATATATATATATATATATATATATATATATATATATATATATATATATATATATATATATATATATATATATATATATATATATATATGGACAAAGTTACTTAACGCCCACACGGAACGGGAGCTCGGATCAAAAAAAAATTTTCACAGGTAGCATCTATGATACATAAATAGATGTTCTAGGGTCGAAATGAATTTTTTTTTTTACCTGTTCTAGGGGCGAAATTATATATATATTATTTGTAAGGTATTACGGCAATGTAGGAAGAGCTCGAGCCGAAGGGAAGCATAGGGGGGGACGTTTTCCATGAGGAGGAGCCCCCGCGACACCTAAATACCAAAGAGCGGGGTTCCGGAGAAGGGAGGGAAATAGTCCTACCCCGTAGTTCCCGGAAGGCCGAGACCCCGACTCCTACCATCAGTGCGGTATACCATTGGGTATTCTTTAATTACATTTTCGTTACTAAAAATTTTACCAGGATTCAAAAAATGTATTCCCCTTTTCGCTGTAGCTATTGTAGTTTTGAGATTATTGTTTTTTTTTTTTTTTTTTTTTTTTCATTTCGACCCTAAAACGTATATTTATGTATCATAGAGGCTACCTGTGAATAATTTTTTGATCCGAGCTCCCGTTCAGTGTGGGCGTTAAAAGTAACTTTTTACCTATATATATATATATATATATATATATATATATATATATATATATATATATATATATATATATATATATATATATATATATATATATATATATATATCTTCTTATATAACTATTTACTAAATCATATATATATATATATATATATAATCACTAAATTTTTGCCCCCCTTAAATGAAATCCTGCCTACGCCCATGGTTCTGATATATATAAAAAATACATAATTTTACTTATTAACAACAAAAATTTACTAGAAATATAACAAGGGAGCTCTGTAGGGTAAAACAAAGTTGGAGGCCCAAGGACACCCAGAATGAACTTACTAGTAAAGGCCTATGTGGATTTTTATAAGTTCATTCTGGTGGGGTGGGGGTGGGGGGAAATCGGCCAGCGATCCATTTTAAGAAAAAGCATTATATAAATGATAACATCCAGTTTAACTAACCTGGATGTTCTATAATCAAAGCTAGCTAAAACATAATATAATTAAAAATATAAATAGTATTATTGGTATATTTGAAACATGCTTTCACGAAAATGTTAATGCTCCGTGGGCCTACCTAGCTTCACCATAGTTTAAATAACAATTTTATTAATTAACTTTATTATAATTAAAAATTTCTTTATCACTTCACTTACCACATAAATAGGCGCAATAAACTTGCATTAAAGAAACACGAGTGCTTAATAATTGTAAACATATACCAAAAATTTCAGAAGTAGAAAGACAAACATGCGGAAGCTACTTCTATACGCTTCGTAGTGTTACAATAACAATTTACGAGTTCATAACATGATGTGCCACAGTTTGTGTCTCACAGTGAAATTTTCTTGCGTTTGCTCGAAATATATATATATATATATATATATATATATATATATATATATATATATATATAAAATATATATATATATATATATATATTTATATATATATATGTAATATGTATATATATATATGTATATATATATATATATATATATATATAAACTAACCGAACTATATATATATATATATATATATATATATATATATATATATACATATATATATATATATATATATATATATATATATATATATATATATATATATAATATATAGATAAAAAAAAAAATATATATATATATATATATATATATATATATATATATGAAGGTGCATAATAACCAAGAAAAAACTATAGACTTTTTAAAGAACTTTATTTAGAATAAAAGTTTCATAAATATGTGTTGAACCTAAAAATCGTTTTATTTTCTTTGCATTTATTCATCGGAAATATTTAGAATGTTTTTTTTTTATTTTCCTCATTTATGGGGCTCGAGCTGACGGGGACAGAGGGGGGACGAAGTCCCCTTGTCGTCCACCGGGAGGCCGAGAGACCCCGACTCTTGCCATTTTTGCTGTTTACCCTATGGTTTTCCTTTAGTTAAAAAAGAATAATTTTAATTCCTTTTACACTATGGTATAAATTTAACTAAAGGAATACTATAGGGTAAACCGCAAAGATGGCAGGAGTTAACACTCAGAAGGCTGGGAGACTCGTCCCTCCTCTATCCCCAAATCTGGCTCGAGCTCCTAAATCAAGAAAAAAAAAAAAATAAAAAAAATTTTAAATATTTGCAAAAACGAAAATCTAAGAAAGGTTCAACATATATTTATGAAACTTTATTCTAAACAAAGGATTCTTTGAAAGAATCTATAGTTTTCTTGGACCTTCACTACTATGTACTATAAATATTTTTTTTTTTTTATATATATATATATAAATTATATATATATATATATATATATATATATATATATATATATATATATATATATATATATATATATAATATGGAATAAAGCAGTTTTTACATAAAGCAACCTGGCATTCTCGAAAAATTTTCTATGGAATCCTAATTATAATAATAATAATAATAATCTGAAATTATGCAAGCATGGCAATATATATATATATATATATATATATATATATATATATAATAATAACATATATATATGTATATATCTATATATATCTTCTATATATATATATATATGGTAAAAGTTACTTAACGGCTACACACACGGAACATGAGGAGTCGGATCAAAAAAATTTCTGGGTAGCCTCGAAACATAAATAGAGATGTTTTATGGAGGAAATGATTTTGCTAGGAGTGACCTGACCTGACTTAACGAAATCTAACCTCACTTCACCCCTAGAACATAGGAAAATTCATTTCGCCCTAGAACATCTATTTATGTATCCTAGATATATAGTGATTTTTTTTTTTTTATTCTGTGTGTAGGTGGCTTTGTGATATATGTATATATATATATAATAACTATATATATAATAATGTATATAATATATATATATATATATATATAATATACTAAAAATACTATATAATATATATATATATATATATATATATATAATAATATATATTTGTAATATAATAATAATAATATAATATAATATATATATAATAATAATAATATATATATAATATATATATATATATATATATATATATATATATATATATATATATATATATATATATATATATATATATATAAAGAGAGAGAGAATATTCACACCTCATGGGTATAGCCCTATTCAACGAGGGGAACTTCTCTAGGTAATTAATGCCTAGGATCCGAACAAAGGATCAAACACTGACCCTATGCCTCGTGGCCCTGTCACAATACCGTTTTAAATGTTATTTTTTTTTTCCTTCTTTAATTATTTTTTTTTTTAAATTCTAACAGATCTTAAAGTCTGATTCCATAAGAAATTTATCGTTTAGTAGCAGAAAATACTTTTATAGGGGTATGTTTGTATGTGTGTGTGAAACAATAAGTATGACATGTGGGTTCCTATAATTTTGACATTGGAAAATTCCTGAAGGACAGGTTCTAGAATTTTCCTGCGATATCCTGGAGGATATTTTTTAGGATTTATCCTGCAGAAAAATTCCTTTTGGAATTTTTATAAATTCAGAATGGAAATGTCCTAAAGGATAAATTCCTGATGAATCCTGTAGGAAATTTCGCCATTCCATATGGTCCATAAATTTCCAGTTGGCTTCCCCACAGGACCTTTTTTGCTGGGTAACTAGTAAGAAGTCTTATTTTATTAAATAGTGTTCTATATTTTGTTTGAAAATAAGAATTTAATATTTCTTTCCCAAAATAAGTTATAATATCTTCTATCAATTAATGTTTTTGACGTGAAACTTTCCCCGTGAATGCTTAGTAAACATAGCCCATTTAATCTTTCGTTGGAAATAGTTGACCTTAGCCACGTTTTAACACATCAAAGGTACTAAACGACCTTTCAATTGTATACAAGAAGTTGTTGGAAGTGTGCGAAGTACTTTGATAACTTGTGCAACTGCTGGGAAAAATGTGCAATGATTTTGTAGTAATGTGCTGTAACTTATTTTCTCATCTATTTGTTCCCTATGTGATTCCTTCCAGAAATTAAACAAAGATTCTGCTTCACCAATTAGGTTGTCAATGTTATATTCAGTTATAATGAGTTCAATTTTTTTTTTAATATTCAGATTTGGTTAATTTTCTTATTCTAACTGGGTGCAAAATGCAAAGAAAGGTGGATGTTATATTGTGTTCCGAAAATTTGATACTCAGAGATGAAATGAGAGAATCAAGGTAAGGTATAAATAGTGAAACTCTGAAGCAATCCTCAGCAGAACTTTTTGATGTCCCTGAGTCTGGGGTTCTTTTGGATACTGTACGTGGTAATGAAAAATCCTCACAAAAATTCTTATATTTTTTAAAAATTCCTTTGAAAAGATTTTCTCTTCTATCGGTTTTTAAAATATTTAAAAGTTTTTCTGTGACAATGACCTCATCCAAATTTATTACTTTAATTTGAAAAATATTTGCTATATGCTCCAAATATTAACTATATTTCATCATGATTATTAAACAGATGATAAATGTATTGGACTTCTTGCTGCTAATGAAAGCTGACATGCTGCAGTTCTTGTGGCTTGCGTTACATCTGGATCAGATGAGAGATTTTCTAGTGATAATTTTATTTGGCTAAAATGTTCAAAAAATATCCTAATCGATTTATACTTGGCAGACCATCGTGTTTCGCATAACAATGGTATATTTCCTACCAAATTTCTGCGTGACATACTTTCGAGGAAAAATTTTATAAATTGTTCTACAATTTCAACAGTGTTTCGAAATTCTGGAACACCATTTAGGTCATTAATTACTAAATTTAAACGATGGGAACAACAGTGAAAAAATTTGGCTTTAGAGTACTGATCTCTTATTAACTTTTGAGCTCCATTTTCTTTGCCAGCCATGGTGGAGCACCCATCAAACCCAAGTCCAACAAGCTTACTCATATTTAAATTGTATATATCTCTTGTAGTAGACAATATAGCTCTTGCTATATTTTCAGTTTTCAGTTTTTCAAGAGGATAAAAACCTAGAAATGCTTCACGTACATTGAGATCTTTATCAACGAAGCGAACACCAATCGATAGCTGTTCTCTCCCGGATATGTCTGCTGTCTCGTCTGCTAGAAGGGAGAAATATTCACAATTATTTACTTCATTCACAATTTGAGTACATATCAACTTTCCACAAATAAATATAAGTTCATTCTGAATCAAGCCTTTGCTCCGCTTGATTTCAAATGTTCCATAAGAGCAACATCTCCAGCTTCTACTCTGAATTAAAGCAAATCGGAAAAATTGCCGGTATCCACAGTGCTACCTCGAATAGCGATATCAAGGGTGCCACAAAATATTAAGGTAGAAATTATAGGTACCAATTTTTGCCTATTTTTTTGAATAACTAAGTGCTCAGCAACATGCAGTTGTTCAGTTACACTAACACGCTTATTTAATATTATTTGTTTGAAATTCTCTGCTGCTATTGAGGCATCTTATTGCCATTCTGAATTTACATGGACTTTATCACGTGAATATATATCTCTATATTTTCTAAATGGTTTTACGATAAACGAGCCAAATATACCTCTTTGGATAGAAGGTCTAAATAAGACACACAATCTGCAAAACGGTCCTTTCAATATTTTAGAATACGCTAGCCAAGAATTGTACAGATATAGCCCATCATAAAGAAAAGGCCTCTTTCCTTCTTCAACATCTTTAAAATTGTACGTAATTGGTGGTTTGTACGGTTTCGTTAATAAGTCAAACTTTAATCCATCTGTAATATTGGTTCTAATTATATAATTTCCAATATCCAGGATATTTCATTTTGGTGCATTATAACCCAAGTAGTAACACTACTAAATTTAATATCAATAACAGTATTGGACTCAATACCACTTGAATTATCATCAACATTACTAGAACTACCAGTACCACTAAATGAGTTCGTATTTTGTTCAATCACAAGTGAATTATTGTTATCAATCCTAGGCCTTTTAATTATAAACTTACCCATATTTCAGTATTACTTTCTCAGATAATTATAAAAATAATATTTTTACCCACCCCCGCTACTTCGTTCGGCTTTACAAGCACACAAGCAGTTATCTCGCTTCCCATGAACAGTTCTCAGTATCTCATCGTACAATTCCTATTATGATGTAAAGCAAAAAAAAGCTATTATGCATCTAATGTCTTAATACCTCGTTTAAAAAAAATACATAAAATTCAGAATTATTTTCAAACGTGTCACGATTCTCGGATTGGGGCAACAACGAATGTATGGATGGGGGTATACATGAGCGACATTACAAGTGTGGAGGAGGCCAGGGTAGGCATGGCCCTCCCCTACATTTCCAGCCACAAAGTATCTCAAGATAAAAAAATATGCTTTTCATATATATATATATATATATATATATATATATATATATATATATATATATATATATATATATATATATATAGTATATATATATATATCTTATATATATATATATATTACTATATATATATATATATATATATATATACAGGGTTCACACTGAAATTTTGAATTTGATTTCCCTGACTTTCCCTGACCAAATCTGCAAATTTTCCCTGACCAGCGTGTTCGTTATTTTTGGCATATAAAATATCTATTAATCATTATTGCAGCCTATTTACTCAGTTCATACATTAAATTATTGAAAATTTGCTTTAGAAACTGTTCATCATCATGGATGAATTTAAAAAAAAAAAAAATTTTTAGTAATCAGCCTATACCTTCCCCATAGCCGTCCAACGCACTCCTTTTTTATTTTTTCCAAAAGTAAACGGTTTTATTTATACAAAAAGAAAATAAATTAAAAGCTTACATTAATAGCCTAGGTGAATAACGTCCACTGTGATCACAAAAGTTCTAAATGGGGAGATTTAGGTTAACTTTTTCTTCTCAATCAACTGAATTTTTGATTTTATAGCGTCTTCTTCTGTCAAAGCTTTCAGTTTTAACATCTTTCCCTGCTCTTCAAGTTTATAGATCTGTATGGATAATTTTCTTTTTTTCAACCTTTTTATTCTCTTCTTCTTTTTGGTTCTGTTTTGACTCTTTGAGATGTTCTTCATATCTCCTATGGGTAGCTCTTACATTTGTCAACATTTTTTGAGTGATAGGATCTTTATGAAAACTTTCATGAGATCTTATAGCATTGTGCACTATTTTTTGAGAAATAAGACTTTGTTCTTTCAGATTCTCCACTAAAATTGCTTAATTTATAGAAAACCCTCCTTCCACTGTCACATTTCCATGCGAAAATATCAGTCCTAATTTAATAATTTACCACAATTCCACATAACATTGATTCCCAGGTACTATAGAAGAAAAATACTAATTAAGTCTCTTAAAAAGACAGTCACCATCCAAAAATATTTTGAATTTTAATTCAAGGGTAGAATGAGCTTCACTGCAAAGTAGAGTGTATTGTGCTTTTGCTTTCTAGAAAAATAGGGAGCAAGTCCATGGTTAATCACATATTTACATTTCATCGGCCCCATTTTAAAATTTGAAGCTACCGCACTGTCTGGAAACGTTAATTTAAATGTGTCCCCTATATCTGCACGAGTTTAAAGACATTTTATCATCCACCACCTTTAATGCCCATAGTATTTCAGATCTTGTAACATCATCTTTAATGCAAAAAAGATGAAACTGATTGATAAACTGGTTTTGGTTGGTTATTAATAAAACACTCAGGGTCATTTACAATCGGTTGAGTATGATTAGAAGTTGATGGAATGGCATAATTTTTAGTGCACACACTTTCACTAATATTTGTATTATTAGAACACGTAACGAAAAAGTTTTTCAATGATGGTTGGTCCAGCTGAGTTTTGATTAAATTCAAATGAGTTTCCATTCTTGAATGTGAAACTTCGGCTTGGCGCCCCATGTTAGATAGATCAAAGTTCTTTTTACATACTTTACAGTATGCCTTGGAACTATCAGGTCCTTTACCCAACCACCTGATAAACTGTGGGTTCAGTTTGACGTCCAACCACTGGTCGTTAAAGTTAGTTTTTTTGTTTGAAGTCAATTTATAAATAAATAATAAATACCTTCAACTGCACAAAAATCCAAAATCACTTCGTCAAACCTCAAAAAAAAAAAAAACACCTTAAAAAGTATAAATCCCTAAAAAGAAAAAGATATAAATAGATTAAGTCATAAGTCATACAGTCTAAAACACATCCATACACCAATCACCTTCAATCAAAAGGATGAATTTGGAACAACCTCTACGAACAGAATAGGAAGAATAGTAGGTAATAGTGAACTAAAAATAGAAAGAAACAGGATAGAAGTATATTTATGGAATGTCATTCCTCGCCCAACCTTTTCATTCACTTATCAAATAGCTACATCTCTTATTCCACAATTATACAGTAAGGAAAAAAATATATAAAAAATATGCAATTTTGTCCATGGATCATTCTTCATATGTTTTGAAATTTTAAAATTTCCCTGACTTTTTGGAATTTCCCTGACTTTCAGCATATCTTAGCATATCTTAAAACGTTTCCCTGACTTTCCCTGACCAATTTTTTTCCCTGACTTTCCCTGACCTTCCCTGACTTTCCAGAAAGTGTGAACCCTGATATATATATATATATATATATATATAGTTTTATCCACAATCTACTATACATATTGATACCATATATATACCATATATATATATATATGTAATAATAATAATCATAATATAATAATAATCATATACTATTTTAATATAAATAATATATAATAATATATATAATAATATATATATATATATATATATATATATATATA
This sequence comes from Trachelipus rathkii, assembly GCA_015478945.1. NCBI lineage: Eukaryota > Metazoa > Arthropoda > Malacostraca > Isopoda > Trachelipodidae > Trachelipus > Trachelipus rathkii. The sequence continues at coordinate 24,944 of JABUQX010115059.1, forward strand.
TATATATATATATATATATATGTAATATAATATATATATATATATATATATATAGCATATATTAATAATAACTTAACATATATATATATATATACATTGTATGCAGTCTATGTATATATATATATGTATGTAATATAATATCTTCTAATAATATGCTAATAACAATAATAATAATAATAATAACCAATAATAATAATATATATATACTCTATATATATGCTCTATATATATATATATATATATATATATATATATATATATATATATATATATATATATATATATATATATATATATATCTAACAGCTTTCAGGCGGCCTTCAAGGGGAGGTCTGAGCATCTGTTTGTGGGCATGGACCTGCTGATATCACAGCCCTCCACCCCCAGCAAACTTTCAGTTGTTGGGTACCTGAATGAAGACTTGAAGGAGACCTTCAGGAGGAGGTCATGAGGTGCTGATAAACGTGGCTCCTGGTCACGACAACGATAT
>JABUQX010115060.1:5000-27500 GCA_015478945.1 Trachelipus rathkii
TTTTCTGAAGAAATTTCCCTTTTCTCCGAAATAATTGTTTAAATTTTAAATGAACGGTCATGCCACTTTGCCCTTTCATTTATTATTTCTTTTCAATGTTCTTATATATTTACATATTTATACTTTATGAAGTCACAAGTTTATTTGCTAAAAACTTGAAGTGAATTTACGAAAAAAAAAAAAAAATTTTGTACTTTCATTTATTTTACTCCTTTTCAGTTTTCTTTGTTACTTTTAATTTTGATTTTTCATTGATAGTTTTTATTTTATATATATATATATATATATATATATATATATATATATATATATATATATATATATATATATATATATATATAAAGTAAAGAAATATATTTATATATATATATATATATATATATATATAAAAGGGAGAGAGTGGGGTAGTGGGGGGTGTGGAGGGGGTGTGGGGGAAAAATAAAAAAAAAAAAAAAAAAATTAGAAAAAAAAAAAAAAAAAGGTTACAGAAATTAAAAACATTTTCTTATTTATTTTATTGCTAACTAAAAATACAACTTTTTACAAATACAGGTTACAAATACATTCTTATAAATAAAATTGTTTCATATATATATATATATATATATATATATATATATATATATATATATATATATATATATATATATATATATATATATATATATATATATATTATAGCATATATATATATATATATATATATATATATATGTACAAAAAATTATTTTAACATCTTTAAAACAAAATCATCATTTAAAAATAAATTTTTATTGTGAAAGCGTGAAATAATTTCATTGAACGGAACATCTTCAAAAAGGTTTTTTAAAAAATATATTGAGTATAAACCGCATCTGTCTGAATTAATTGGTTGAATAGGATTACATAACATTTTAACGTATATTGCTTTGTTATATTTTAAAAAAATTGATAAATATTCATTTTTTATTAAATTCTTGATAGCCAATGAGTCGATGAAATAAAATACACCAGGTTCATATTTATAAATCGTGACCCAGTGTCCGTAAGCTAGACGTCTCTCTGACGTGTTGACAATTATCCCTGTTCCATTTTCCAATATTACACCTGGAAGTTCATTAATAGCGTAAACTCCTCTGAAGCTTTTCTTTGAGGTAAAGAAAATTTTTATTTCGTTTTCATCCATTTCTTTTAGAAGTTAACAAGAATATTGCGTACTCGAACAATTGCTACTAACTCTTGATATTCCATATAGACTATGACTGAAATAGGTAGTGTGAGAGATGCTGTGAAATTCAATTTGATATCCAATGTTCCTTGTCGAACTATATTTAGGTGGCCTGCTGCTGTACCGCAATTATCCTGACTAAGATCGTAAGCATACAGGTTGGTATGTGAAGCGTATGATTCGAGATTGATACCTGTTCCAACTTCAGAGCACCCACCCGTGTTGGAGAACAACTCTAGGAAAGGTCGGGCACACAATGGCGAACCATCGAGGGGATATTCTACTTTATAGGCCCTCCCATGGCCTTGCCCGTTAACTTGAAGATTGATCTCTCTAAGACCATAAGGTTTAAACTTGAATGGATTTTTAGAGTACTGCCCTATAAAGGCTGAATGGTCTACAATTCCTACAATGACCTTTTGAGGAAGATTACCTATAACAACGTTGGCAAGATCTATACTCGATAAACCCTGAGTAAAGTTAAAAATTTTAGTTTCTACACGTCTTATAGGATATTTAGCCGTACTGTTTAAAAGAGCTTTCTCAATCTCTATATGTTTACTGGGAGACAATTTCACTTTACGTACATAAAGATAAGTATCCAATATTTGAAACATAGGATTAGGTGAAGCAGTCGTTGCACCAGCTTTGGATTGAACATTAAGCACAAATTGCGGAGTAGATCTAGTTAACCTGATACGAGTGTCCACAGATGGTAGAATAAGTTTTTCTTGGGAGAATATGTCACCGTTTACACGTCCATAATATTCATAAGTCTTGTTGGCATTTTTACTAAATCCATCTACTATTTTAGATTCATCTTTTAAATTGTAGTAGCCGCTTGATTGTAAATGGGACTGTTTAGCATCATCCGAATAATTTAGGACAGTTTCTATATAGCTTCGGTATGGGTAACTGGCTGCTGATGCTCCTAGAGAAGTCTCATTTAAAAACACTTCAATGTTCTTAAAGCATGAGAATAAAAAGTTTGAAACAGGATATACTACATGTTCTGTTCCTGTGAGATCCGATCCATCTTCATTAACCAATTTAACCTTCAGATATAAAAAAACATTCGAAGGGTCAAGATATTGATCTGAAGTTCCAGGGATATTGAATTCGAGAGGTACATCTGTATTTGTGACAGCGTGAAGGGGATTAATGCTGATAAAATTACTTTCTAAGATCGATGTCTGGGTAGGATTTACGGAGAAGAGGTCTAATTCACTCTTACAGCAGTCTGGACTAGAGGGGTGGAGAAGATGCATCTTATCGACTCTAAGGCTAAACCTTTAATGAAAATATTCTTTAGGTGCACATCTATATATTAAGAACAAGTTGCCACATATTATAATTCAGAAAAAATATCCTTTATTTTACGTTTGCATATTTTTCCACGTTTCTTTTTATTCATACGTTTCTTGCTACGGGTTTTTTTCTTTTTACTTTTCCTTTTTTTGTTATTGAGTCTTTTTACACGCTGGCTTTTCACCTTTCTAACACCACCTCCCGTCATCTTACGTCGTAGTTTTCGTTTGACATCATCTAACATTTCATCTGAAACATCAGCTATGCGGCGTTTTACAGCACTACGAGGGTCGACACCCCCCATAATATCCTGGATTGTGTTTATTCCTGTTCTGGCCGCTTTTTTAGCAATGTATTTACCTCCTGATTTAAACAGGGGAATAGCTCTACGAAATAACGAAGCAAAAAATCCTCCTAAACCATATCCCCTCTGCATTCTTGAACCCCTGAAGACTCTTTCTCTTTCCATTATTATTATTATTTACCGGAGCTTCTTTCTTATGTGTACTTTACACACTGCTGTCCCATTTGTGAATGGGTATGGTTTGCCTTCGACGTCTCTTATATAAACGCGAACTGAACTCAGTTGGGTCTTACTCATAGGTAAGTAGTGAACATTAGGAAAGCTTATAACTTTACGACCTTTAGGAAAATGAACTACTCTTAACATACTGATGGTCTACAATATCTGTATAAACATAGGCCATACCTGGATCTTGAAACATCTTAGTAGGCAAGCATACAAAATGTAATGAACTCTTGGTGTCATTTTTTGAGACATACTCTTCCATCGTTGGTATATAACGCATTAGATCCTTTAGATATGGTTTGACATTATTTCCCGATATTTTGTATACATGTGAGTAACAACAATTACGAAACCATACTGAAGGGCGGAACATAAATAAACTTATATCTTTCAGGTTCACATTAGATTGAGATTTTAAAGTGATTAACACGTTATCTTCGTTAGCGGATTTATTAACAACATTAAATCTGTACATATTTGACTTTCTTCAAATTTTTTGTTTAAGTCTATGAACACATCAGTAACCGATTTATAGAGACCGTGCTCTAATAAATAATTTTCAACGAAATATTCATTGTTGCCTCGTTTGATGGTTGCAATATTAGGTTTACTTTTTAATACATTTTTAACATTATCAACATTTCTAAATATCGAAACAGGCATTTCTCTATAATGTATGTCGAGAATTATTTCAATTTAATCCTTCATACATTTCGATCGTGCCATTATAAATTCAATGGGTGGTATAGTCTGGATATTTTGCTTTCCTGGATATAGATCCATAGAAGCCGATGAAGGCAGCGTTAAATAGAAATGATCTTCACTCTCCATGTTCACAAAGTAAACTGATCAATGTTTCTTAATTTCACTAGCATTTATATAACTATTAAACTTCACTGGGTAACCTACCCATTTGACAAGATACTGTTTATTTTTTTTTTCCTTTAGATCCTAATATTTTTTCTATTTTATATTCATTACTCTTAGGATCAAATCTTATTTTCTGTATTTCCTGTTTATAGAACCCTCCTTTTATTTGTTCACCATCTAAATCTTCAAGATAGTATAATTTTAACCCATCTCTCTTGGGAATTCTCTGATTGTATCTACTTTAAAAACTTCTCTTGACCATCCTGCTTCATACCCTTTTCTGAAATTTTCATCTGACCTAGACACTCTCACATAATCTCCTACTTTAATGCCTGTGTTATCTTTTATTTTCCGTACAGGATGACTAGGAACTGAGGGTTTTGTCTTCACCATCTCTAGAGGGGTCTTCTTAATTGTTCTATGATAAGACCTATTATAAGAATAAGCCAAGTCTTGCAGTATATCTATATATTTAAATGTATTCATTTTCGTGAAATACCTATGCATTCTTTCTTTTATAGTTCTTTGTACTCTTTCCACTATTGCAGCTTTATTAACTGAAAAAGTGTTGTAATACCCTATATCATACTCTGTAACTATTTCTTGAAACTCTTTACCTAAAAATTCTGAACCTTTATCTGACCACATCAATTGAGGATATCTATTATCCTCATTTATAATTTCTCTGACTGCTGCAGCAACAGTTTTTGACTTTTTATCTTTTAAAGCCTTTAACCATAAGTATCTGGAATATACATCTATCACAAAAAGAATGTATTGATACCCTTCATTGTAAACTTTATATTTTATCATTTCAGTTAAATCAAGTTGCCATACATTATCTAAGTGAGGGGCTATGGTTTTTCGTGTAGGAAATTTTTTCCGTATAGGTTTATGTAGAGTAAAAGCATCCTCCCCTTGTAAATAATTTTTCAGTTCCTTTTTATTAATATGAGGAAACTTTGAAGCGAACCTTGAAAAGCCTCCATAACTGTAAGGCTGTTTCATGTCATAGTAATATTTATCGACCGCCTCCTTAGCCTCCATCATGCTCAATGACAAATAAAAACAAAAAAAACATTATATATATATATATATATATATAATATATATATATATATATATATATATATATATATATATATAAGAGGAAAAGGAAACAAATATTTTTAAAAAAGCAATTTAATCATTAAAATTATATGTACAACATCTTACACAAATTAGTTTCATAAAAAAGTAGTTCAAATATGCTTACAACATATGCATATTTTAAAATATAATAATACATATTTACAATATAATACAAACACATAAAATTAATTTTAAAAGGAATATTCACAAAATATTTAATAAGCTTGAGCTTGGGCCATAGGACTTAGCAGATACTGTGTATTTATAATATACTGACGGAGACTGTTGATTCCATCTGTTGTGACATAGGTATAAATATCTCTTGCTGATATTTTCAAGTCTTGATCTTTGTATGCAGGTGTCTTCATTTCTTTTTCCCAATGAAAAGTAAATTTTTCAATATCTATAACATCCATAACATCGGCTAATTGAGCGTCAAACGTATAGTTTTCGTTGTACACAGTGTATAACAAGTTGTGAGCTGTATTGATAAGATCATCTAATTTGGAGACTTCGGCTTCTCGTTTTGATATTTCTTCACGCATCTTGATAAATTATGTAATATTTTCTCTTCCTACTACCATGAACCCGTAGCTTGATGGCCTGAATATACCCTCTGGGTTGTTTCGCCACCAACTGCGTAACTCAATAGCTTCAATATTGTTGTGCAATGAGAATACAAGAGTCAATCTTTTCGTGTCGGTGTCTTCACCACCGGTAATGGCAACTCCCCATGAATTTGTTACGCTAGATGAAATATACTTTTCGTTCACCCATGTATTTACTTCGTCAAATACGCGGGATAAATCTTCGCACGATAGGAATAGAGGCCGATTATTTGTATGAGGTGGAGAGGAACATGTGTAGTAGCGTTCCCCTGTAGATTTACGGCGAAAAAATAAGTTCACTATATCTTTGGGGTGAGATATTTTCCACGACACAATATCGTTTACGAACTTGGTGCTTACTAGAGAAACCATGTTGACAGTGCAGAGTCGAGCGTACAACTGAAGAACGCTTTCAGCCTCAGCGATGAGAACTCTGTAACCCTAACAAGGGGGAGATCTTCAACCAGCCAATCAGAGAAATGTTTTCTAATTTAACCCTTATGATAAGCCTAACAGTAAGCCTAATGGATAAGCCTAACCAATAAATGAACACCTGCACTTTAGGATTACTTTCATGTTTATACAAACGATTTCAGGAATGCTATTCGTAATTTAGGCCTAACAGTAAGCCTAATGAATAACCCTAACCATTAATGAACACCTGCACTTTAGGGTTACTTTCATGTTTATACAAAGGCTTTCAGGAATGCTATTCGTAATTTAGGCCTAACAGTAAGCCTAATGGATAAGCCTAACCATTAATGAACAGCTGCACTTTAGGGTTACTTTCATGTTTATACAAAGGTTTTCAGGAATGCTATTCGTAATTTTAAACCTAACAGTTACCCTAACTAATAAGCCTAATGGTTAATGAACACCTGTTTTATAGCATCTCAGGCCTACATTTTTAACCATTCTCTACCCAAGCCTGCCTTTTTTCTTAATTTTTTCGCTGCAGGATAAGGATTCTTTCGTGGTCGTTTTTTCATTAGGCCTAAAGGAGAGGGGTATGACGTCATTACAGCTGAAGAGCTCGAAGCCATAGCTCTAGGCGTAGAGTACACGTTTTCCACATCTGCTAAACGTTCCAAATTTAATATCAAACTCTTAGGAAAATTAATTGTTCTTAATTTTTGCTTTATTATAGGCCATCCTGTGATAGGTTTCCTTCGCCAATTACGTACAAGATCAGAAACTAAGTCTACGATATTTGATCCTATAATGGGATCTCCATTTATTACAATCTGACCATTGGAATCCCAATTAATTTGACCTTTCAAAGTATTATATAAAGCTATTCCTTTATTTTTTACACTGGTTGGAAGACTGCTTTCTAAAATAGATTTAAAATCTTTAATAGTTTCAACTTCTTCTTCTTCAGTTTCATTTACAGATCTTGAGGCATTATAGTTGGTATATTTTTCTTTCAAATCTATTAACTTTTGTAATATCTCCTGATACTTTATTCTTTTATCGTGAATGTTCATATGTGAATTTAAAATTTGGGTAAGCTCGTTTTCGATACTAGACATTTGTTCCAATTTAGGTTCATATAACGTAGTAGGCTGAGTCTAAGTCGTTGCTGGCGTTGGTTAAGTTGCTAAGTTGTATAGTAATACTGTTTATTATTTCTTTCGTAACGAAAAAGCATATAATCACTATTTTCTTCATTATTACATATTATTATTAATGATAGTTTGGGCCGATAGTAAATTTTATAGTTAAAGTTACTTTTGAAAGTAATTGAGGGAGGAAGGCTCCTCCTGTCTGTATCAGTTTCTTTTTCTTAAAAAAATTCTTCTTTTTAATTTTACGCGTAAGTTTTCTAACGATGTTGCTATGTCGACGTAACTTTTGTTTCTGAGGCTCTTTTATTGGAACATTTCCTTTTATAAGGTTAAGACAAATTTCACATACGAGTCGGGTAAATGATGTACATTTTAGATGTTTACGTTTTTCAGCTTTACTTAGTTTCTTGTAGTTTTTTATAACTGGTAAATATTTTTCAATCAGCTTGCTCATTGTTATTCAGGGATGTAGACAATTTCAGTTTCGTTAGGTAAGATGTTTGTGAGTAACAGTACCCTGTATGTGTTCTTAGGATGAAGATCACACAGTAAATAACCGTGTGGGATGGAAGTAACTTCTTTATATACCTTTAGAAACTCTTTTCTTTGCATAGGAAACATTTGAGTTGCTAATACATTGATCTGACTCACGTCTCTTCTTTGTCCGAACAAAATTAGGTATTGTGTATTTAAAGATACATCTCTCATATACTTATTCTGATGAAAGATATTTTGTGTTATAAAAAACACTGTGACATTTAAATGATGAGAGTAGACTGTGAAAGTTTCAGCTATATCCTCGTTCAGTTTATGCATCAAATCGTCAAGGATAATAATTTTATGACCCTGTATATTTTCCAAAGACTTAACATCGTATATACCTTCATGAAATTGAATCACATCTTTATATTCGTTAAAAATAGATTGATAGATGCTGTAACACCAGATTATTTTCACGGGGAGTTGTTCGAATAGAACAGGGTGTTTTAGGAACTTTAGCAAAGCGTAGGTCTTACCCGATCCCGTTGGACCACATACGAGAGATGTACAGGGGGATCTAAACACGAATTTTTCTAAGGTGTTCATCATACCAATGCTTATTCAAAACTGTTAATAATACTATTTATTTGAACTTTATATATATAAAGCATAAAGATACAAAATGGCGGGAAGGGATAATGTTTCATGTTTAGGTTTGAAAATTTCGGAAAGAGGGTTAAGTTGAGGTATTTCTGTTATGTTTGGGGAGGGGTGAGGCAAAACGTTATATAACTTATGCATGGGTGTTAGCTGGTAGTTCTATTCAGTCTGTCGTGGAGTCTGCATCTTAGCGATAGTTACTCTAGGTGTGTTTTCCGTTGTGTGAATGGCAATAATAATAATAATAATATAATAATAATAATAATAATAATAATAATAATAATAATAATAATAATAATAATAATAATAATAATAATAATAATAATAATAATAATAATAATAATAATAATAATAAATAATAATAATAATAATGTAATAATAATAATAATATTTTATTGCAGTTCTTGTTTTCGTGATACCTGTTAAGAATCTCCAGAATGTCGCAGTTGAATATATTCAATGCAGGAAAAATGCACAACCTCATGAAATTGTTTGCTGTAAGTCTTGTTATTATTTTTATTTCAAAAAATATTTATTTTTATTTTAAAAACTTTAGTGTTTTATTTTTTCTGAAAACTTTTTAACAATTAACTTTTCTTAAAAATTTGTTTTTCTTAAAAATTTGTTTTTCTTAAAAATTTGTTTTTCTTAAAAATTTGTTTTTCTTAAAAATTTGTTTTTCTTAAAAAATTTGTTTTTCTTAAAAATTTGTTTTTCTTAAAAATTTGTTTTTCTTAAAAATTTGTTTTTCTTAAAAAAGTTTTATTTATTTTGAAAATTTTGTTTTCTTTATAAATTTATTTCTATTGTAAGTGTTTTATTTATTTTGAAAACATGGAACTTATATATTTTATTTGTAATTTTATTATTACAGTTTCGCCCATTCTGCTATATCTCCGGAGCTAGTGGGTTTAACAGAGGTGGAGGAGGGGGTGGAGGGTTCAACAACAACAACAACAACAATAACAACAACAACAACAACAACAACAACAACGATCCTTCATCTGATAATAATGGTGAACCCAGAGACGCTGAACCACCCCGTGAAGATCGTAAAATTGTACAAGCTAAACGTGGTCTTCAAAATCGTGATGCTAAGAAAAGAGTTACATGGGTCAACGATGCCGGTGCAGGAACCAGCGGAGTGAACGATCACAGAGAAACACCTATGGATGTTGATCCTTATGATGGCCCAGATGATGGGGTAAGTGTTTTTTGCTAAAATTCTTTTAAATACATACTGTTTGAATGAAATATTAATTAAAGTAAAAGTTTAGGATAATCTTGTAACTGTAATTATTTAAAATAATAAGAAAATGATAGAATCAGTTAAGTTAGGTTAAGATAGGTCTTATGTTATTACTAGTATATTTATGATTGATTCTCTTTACAGAATAATAACAAAAGAAAACGTGATGATGATGATGATGATGATGATGATGATGACGATGATGAAGATTTTACAGCTGAATTATTAGAAATTACAACGACTGCTGTCTCTAGAAATTCAGGAGTCATTGACACTCATCGGTACAGAATCAGGGTCAATGAAGAAAATGTATTCAACCGAGGTCTCGATATTGAGGATGCTTTCAGAAGGGTTATTCGGGCTATTGTTGAACATCTAAAAAAGGAGGTGAACTATGGAGAATACAAAGCAAGATTTTGGTTTACTTTCAATGATGGTGCTCGCAACGAATTCCACGTCAACCTTGCCCATAAAGATGTAAAAGATAATGATGATTTGGTATCAACCCTGTGCACCCGACTGGAGAGGGCCTTTCAGTCTGGAGATAAAGCCACGTTCAGCGATTTCATCGTAGAAGTCCAGGTATTACATAACCCTGAAGGGAGTGGTCCTCTATTCCCTGATCAAGTTAATTTTATCCACCCTGATCTTATCAAACGTCATTTATTGGTAAGTAGGTATGATAGGAGGATTGATGCAGTTGGTTGTGGTTTTAAAGCTATAGCTGCATGTGTAAAAGTTGTTACCGAAAAAAAAAGATAAATAATGTTGACACTGGTACTATAGTAATATTGGCTCAGAAAATAGCCGATCAGTGCAAGTTAAATTATGCTGACCCTTTAACTGTCGATAAATTTGCTATAATAGAACGGGTCTTAAAATGTAGGATATTTGTCTACAGAAACGATAAAGATGAAAAGTTGCATGTGGTTTATAAACCAAGAGAAAATGATAGAGATAAAGATTTGTATATAATAGGATGGGATGCCGTCAATACTCATTATTATTACCCTCTTCCCAACGATAAAATCAAATTAACAATAGGTAATGTGAATCCTAAGAATATAAAGGGTGAAATTTTTTGTAGACAATGTTACAGTTTTGTAACAAATATGGCTTTGCATCTAAACCAGGAATGTGAATATTATAAATGTAAACAGTGTCTCACATACGAATGCGGGGGAAGGGCTGAAGATAATAATATTCCTTTAAAGTATTGTCCTGAATGTAATCGTCACTTTTATAACGAAGAATGTCTTAAGAACCATAGAAAAAACAAGAAATGGGTATGTAAGAAAATAAAAATTTGTGAGCTGTGTGATACAACGAAAATTGCTGATAATAAAGGACAGATTCAACATGACTGTGTGAATATTCAGTGTGGAGTATGCGACGAGAAGTATAACCCTGATAAAGGGGCTCATAAATGTTTCATGAAAACATTGAAAAAGAAAGAAAAGGACTGGCAGGAAAAGAAAAATGTTTATACATTTTATTACGATGTGGAAACGTATAACCATAACGAAACAAATAAAGGTGACGGTAAATCAGTTGTTGACATGGTACCGTACTTACTTGTGAGTATGCTGGTTTGTTATAAGTGCAGCGGTAAAGAATTAAGAAATGAACAGTGCGAGAAATGTGGAACTAAACGAAAGGAAATCTTCCATTTGGATTTGAATGCTGAAAATGATACAGACAAGTGTCCAGTCGATAAATTCATAAATTATTTATTCAGTTTTTCCAAAAAACATCAGAAAGACGAAATAATAGTAGCAGCTCATAATGGAGGGAAATTTGACACTCAATTCGTGTTCAGTAAATTATTAGCAAGACCCGGTGCTAGTGTTATTTCTAGTAACCCTGTAAAACGTGGAACAAAGATCATCACTATGACAGCTCAGCATAATATAACATTTAAAGACACTCTCTTATACATGCCCTGTGCTTTGAAGAAGCTACCAAAATGCATGGGGCTTGAAGGTGATGTAGCTAAAGGGTTCTTCCCCTATAGATTTCTTACTCTGGATAATGTAAATTATGTTGGTCGGATACCTGCTAGAGAATTATTTGAAACTGACCGCATGGAAGAGTCAGAGAAACGAGAATTTACCGAATGGTATAGCTCGTTCGAGAACAGAGAGTATGACATTAAAGCAGAATGCACTAAATATTGTGTGCAGGATGTTGACATTTTACGACAAAGTTTTGAAAAATTCCGAAAGATGTTCATTGATATGTTCCAAATTGATTGTTTAACAGAATGTTGTACAATTGCTTCATTATGTTTTAGAGTCTTTAAAACTCATTATATGAAAGATGATACTGTTGCTCATATTAGTCGACACGGAGAGAAAAATTATTCGTATGAAGGTATTCGTTGGATAGCATTCATGGAGAAGTATACTGGCCAAAGGATAACCCATGCCCGGAATGGCGGCGAGCGAGTGTTTAAATTTAAGAATAAACACGTACATCCAGACGGTTACACTGAGGTTCCTGTTGTTGATTATACACCTATTGACGGAGATGCCTTTGTAGCCCTCAGACAGCTTCAAGTAGACAACCAGCTGAAACCCAGGAATGAACAGAGATGGACGGCAATGGATAAGGCTGCGTCTGCACCCGGTGCTAGACCAGTGGAAAAGAAACGCATAGTGTACTTGTTCCACGGATGTATTTGGCATGGGCATCAGAGTTGCGAGGATGGCAAGCTTGAACATAGAGGTGTCTCCAGTCTCGATAGGTATAGAATAACCATGATGCAGGAAGAAGCATACAAAAGAGCCGGCTTTGAAGTTGTGAGGGTGTGGGAATGCGAATGGAAAAAAATGAAAGATGAGTGCTTGGTGAGTATACTACACACTGACCCTGACGAAGAGGAGGATACTAAACTTCTGAGACCGTATGTTAATAGAATAGGCAACGATGTCGCCAATAATAGACTTATTATAGGTGACGCATTGTACGGAGGTCGTACCGAACCCTTTGTATATTACTTCCCTCCCACAGACGGTGCTAATAAAATTTGTTACTTAGATTTCACATCGTTGTACCCATGGGTACAAAAATCTCAAGAGTTCCCTACAGGCATCCCGAAGAAACTTGTTGGCAGTGACATCCCTAGCATTCCTGAATACATAGCGAACATGCACGAGAAATATTTCGGGGTAGCTTACGTTAGCGTTTTACCTCCTCAAAACTTATACATTCCTGTTTTACCAGGGAGGTATAAAGAAAGACTAATATTTACTCTATGTCGGACGTGCGCTAAAGAAGGATACGAGGGATTGTGCACTCACACTGATAGTCAACGCGAGATTAAGGGTGTTTACACAACACCCGAACTAAAATTGGCTGTTGAAAAAGGCTACAAGATTACCAAGATCTATGAAATCTGGAAATTCACACCTATGATCGGTTTGTTCACAGACTACGTGAAAGCCTTCCTGAAATGGAAAACTGAGGCTTCAGGGTACCCTGAAGGTATCACCGGTCTCACAGATCCTGAACTTGACATTTTCATCGAGGGGCTTTTGAAAGAATTGAAGGTGTTAAACTAGATAAGGCTAATATCAAGAGCAACCCTGGTCTCCGTTTCATTGCAAAGTTATGTCTTAATTCTCTTTGGGGGAAAATGGCAGAACGCGCACCTGCTACAGAAGACATCATTTGTCACAGTGACGCCGAGGTCTGGGCATTGGCTAAGCAAGCCGATTTGGAAATTGAAAATGTAGTGGTTGCTGGACAAAAACATATAGTTTCTGTCCGATACACTGCTTACGCGTATAACACTGCAAGGTCTACAAATCTAGCTATCGCTGCGTTCACTACAGCCCACGCAAGAGTCAAACTATACAGACTCATGGAAAAACTTGGTCAAAGGGTATTATACTGCGATACAGATTCTTGCATCTTTGTAGCTAAAAAAGATGAGCTCGTACCCGAAACAGGAAGGTTTCTTGGTGATTTGACAGACGAAATCGGTGCTGGTATTACAGCTGACAGCTTTGTTTGCACTGGACCTAAATCTTACGCTGTTTAGGATTATAAACCTGGAATGGTACCATTGATCATCATTCCTGAAAGCTAAGGGAATTAACATTGAGTAAATGAAGCTAGTGATATTATCTATATTTTGACGGTATGGCTGAACCAATAGTCGTTAGTATAATAGGTGATTACAGATCCGCTAGATTATAAGAAATGTGGAAGCGCGTGCAATTGTTGCCCTTATTGTGCGCTCTGCTTGAATTTGTAGTATTAAAATAGCAATTTGCTGTAACGCTCTGAGTAAAATCAGATTAAGGATTCTATACAGCAATATGGGACTTAAGACAAATTGAGTGATAAGAAGAGATGCTCACTCACTCTTTCATATATGTCGTATTTCACATCTAAGATGAATGCAGCATTCACAAGCGTATTGCTAGACAATTACGATTAGCGTCGACTCATACGACGACAATGTGTTTAATACTCTTATTCAAATCTGATATTTATTGAGGAAGGCTACTCATAAATTAGTATATATAATGCCAGTTGTGCTGAGTGTCATGTTACAGACAGTGATGCCTATAAGAAAACTTGAGAATGACTCAATCAAAAGAGAGTGGATTTCTTATTATGTAGAGAATCTGCTTGGCACTAATTCATTCTAATGGATACCGACTGGTCTACTGAATTCACTCTGATCAGCCTCTTGTAATGTTCTCATCTCACATATGGATACTTTCTGGATTATATATACGTGAGTAACGTAAGCTAGATTTCATTTTTTATTAGCTATAAAAGATTGCATAGATTTAAGTATATCGCAATAATATATATATACTTTAGGACTAAAGTTTATTTATTTATTCCCCAAAATAGTTGATATTGGATTTGACTCTTGCGTGGTGATTAATATGACTCGCTAGTAGTGAATATGAGTATAGAAGATATATTTATATTGTACCTATTAGGTGTTATATTATATATATATAGCTAGTCCGTAAGTGAGGTGAATAGGGTACCGTCTATATATCTGGTTGCGCTAATACCTACTGTACCAAACTAGGGTGTAGTACTACACTACGATGTAGGTACCTAGTGGAGGGCAGTATGGGCGGGTATATATAGCGGGGGAAATACTACATAGAATAAATAGATATAAGACTAATGAATTATTAGGTCAAATTAGATAACAGTTGGTGAAATGTGTATGTTTGTACAAATAAATGTATTTTTATTTAATAAAACCCGGGCGGCGGGGGCGGGAGACCCGGGTGCTCCGGAGGCAAGGTACTAGTGCTGAAAACAAACAAAATAAAAAGATATAGAATAAAAAAACTTATTTATTGAAAAGTCTGTTCGACATTAACTTGTTCCTGTTGTGATTATGTTCGATGTGTGAGAACTTGTTTTAAGTGGAGAGTACCGCTGAGACCATCAGTAATATAATCTACAATAACATTAATATCAGGAGTATATAAATGATTGCGGGGCCCAATCAAGAATACAATAATAATGGGAATGGAATATATCAAGGATATTAATTCGCGTTGTGTTCTCGTGTCCGAGTCTGTAAGATAATGAATGTATCAAATACGAAAACTATTTCTGATGCCTCTCTGTGTTATTAGGGTCACGGTGTGTGTTTGTGAACTGTGAAAATATTCTTTGTTCTCTTACAGTCGTAAAGAAACCCTTGACACCTAACAGTAATTATTTAAAACAAAGAGTTGTTAAGTCCAAAACTTTGTTAATGAGCTTTGGTTAATAAATTTATAAAATCTTCCTCAGGCTTTCATTGTTATTTTTACGGTCAATAAGATTATTTCTTTTAGTACGTTAGAAAGGATACGTTCAAAGATTTATTTTCTCTCCCCTCAGTGGATTGCAGCCTACTTGTTTCTTAGCGTTTATAATTGCACAGCTGATATCATCAGCGCCTTTAGGTTAGACGTAATAATATACGAGTTTCTCGTTCTCTGTGTTCATCCCCTTTTCTCTATCAACGCGTCTGCTCTCCACCTGCCTTCTGTGTGCACATCTTCCTCTCTCTCCCGCGTCTTCATAATTTCACTATATTTTATTTAGTCGAATGTGCTGTCGATTGACAGCAATCTCCTGCGGCTGGGCTCTGGGGCGGCGCCCGGCAAGCGACAGACGCGAATCTTACTACACTAATTGTAAATCGCAACGCGTCACGACTGTGTATGGAAGATTTGTAAGTACGTTACGCGTCATATTATCTAACATTACATAGTATTCGTAGTTATCTAGTATAATATTACTCCTCTTCATATCATACAGGTGTACAGCGTGATTATACAACACTAACCCTATACTTATCATATATTATTTCCATATCGCTACGCTTATAAAATATCGCTACTATGTAGAACTACTCGTATATATATATATATATATATATATAGGCGGGGGTGAGGGGTTGGGGGGTGCGGGGTGTGCTGCGTGCTTATTCTTCTGCATTGATTCGGAGATCTCGCGTCATAAGCATGTACGTCATTTCTTCATCTGTTAATGCATGTACAGTAATTCTTTGACGCATCATGTACCTTATATAGACAATACTTCATGATAATTGCCTACCATAGCCTATAATACATTATACCGTGATATATAGACAAGATATACACAATTGCGTTTTCTTTATCCACTGGGTTAGCAACGGGGGCAGACGCTAACTTATATTACCATGGCGTCCACTCTGTTTTTATATAATAATCTGGTCAGTACTGATAGATTGTACTATACTGAATAGTTGCTCAGTGTCCGAGAGGATCTCAAACATAATCCTGAGATCTGCGGAACAACATACCATTTCCAGAAAAATGGCATATTACCATAAAAATTTTCAATGCGAGTTACTGTCTCCAGTTTGTTCCAAGTTTCAATGGAAACACTGGAAAACCACTTCTCCAAAATCGGCTGGACATCTATAACAGATTCCGTGTATATCGGTCCAGTCGGCATGCTCTCACAATATGAGTTAGAGTCTATTTCTAACTACATATTTAAAACTCTCACTTCACGCTAGTCCAGCCATAATTATACCTAGGGCAATGGGTATGTTATCTCTTTGGCTTATACTTCTCCATGAATGCTATCAACTAGTAATACTTCATTACGATAATAATTTTTTATCTCCGTATGTCGACTTAATTAATGTACGCACATAGATATCATCTTTTATATAATTAGAGTTTATAAGTACACTCTATAATACATATTTAATATGAAAGATAATATATGTGAGCTATACATAACATTTGTATAACATATCATTTATAATGTAGTATAAACCATTAATCAATGATAAATATATCTTCGGATATTTTTTACTAAATATCTATTTAATTAAGTACGGATATATATTTCATCGTTTCTATAATTTTAATCTGTTATCCTTGCTTTATCTACGCACAATAATTAATTTAAATACGTCGACACTCTTCCTCACTTATGGTTCTATTTTAACGATGTATATACATGACGTCTTAACTGACTTTTATGTGTCTTCCTTCTGAATAACTAGCGAGTAAAAACGGCATTACAAGGATTAACGATGTCATACTTCCTTACTTGTAACTAACTTTTTTTGCTCACTATAGCGGTCAGTTTTTTTAACTACCATGCAGTCGCATGTAGAGGTGATTCCAAAAGTTGCTATGAAAATTTTACTCATGGAGCAAATATGAGTCACCTTGTATGGAAAATAATGTGGTTAAAAGATTGAGATTATCTCGTTATTCATTATTGGTGTTGCTTAAGTTGCATTATTGTGGTGTTATTCTTTAAGAAGGTAAGAGGAAAGTGTGGTTTATTAGGGGCGGAAAAATAGAGAGGCCTGATATTTTAATGTATATATTCTTGGACTTTATGGATTAGAAGGTATCGTCATGGCACCAAGTTGGTGCACGAGTATGTCAGAAATCGACACTATCTACTGTATTCTCTGGTTATTTTGATGAAACTATTATAAACTCATTTCTAATATTTCAGTGTCGTAAAAATGTGTTACATAATTATATTTTATATTCTTGAAAATTATCATATTTCCTTACTGAGACGATTTGTCTAGCGACTTGTGCATCTTCTCATTTGGAGAGATCTGAGCTCATATAGTTTCATGAAGACGGCAGCTATCACACACACCATTTTCATGGTGTTTGTGTTTTACTGGAATAAAACTTAGAAATAGATAATTTAATTTACTTTAATCACATCTAGTGAGATTCATGGAGACTTTGATCTGTATCTATTTTCAGCTATTATCATATTAATTATACCAATATGGAGATACTCCTATTTCTAGTTTAGTTTACTACACATTTCTCGCTACGGTTAATCTATATTTATTTTCTATTAATTATTTATTATATTTATATATTAACAATACTTATATATTATAAATTAATAATACTACAGGTCTGCATATTTATATGCTTTCTGCTGTTTTAGAGTTTTAATTAATAGGCTACTATTATTTTTATTTTCGTTATTGGATCAAAGTGATTTGTTATATTGTTGATATTAAATCTCAGTGAATTTGAGAAATTTGAATTGTTTCTCTTTCAGGTTTCGAAATTTGTGTGAGTTTTCTCTAGATTTCCCTTTCATGTTCTTTATTACCTTCTTGCACTTTTATAATAGGGTAATTCTTGTAAGAGGGATGCAGAAGTCGAGAACTTAATAGTATGATTAATTATTTAAACCGGTGTATTTATCATTATATTGTCATTATTTTTCTATAGCCATGTTCCTTATTTCCTTCTTTTTCATAATGTTTTTTACATAGAATACATTTATAATAGCCCTTATATCATAGTGAGTATTAATACCTTCTACGTCGCATACTCCAATACTGAATTTATATCCACAGTCTTTGAAATCTGATACATATTTATTATTAGCAAATTTATCGTATGTATATCACTACATAGCTCTACTCAAATTTTTATATTATTTTATTACTTATATTATTATACCATTATTATTACTATGTGATATTACTTTTTCTATGGAGTTCTATGGACGAGAGAGAGCCGAGAGAGAGAGTATGTAGAGAAGATGAGAGACGAAGAGTTAAGAGAGATGAGAGACGAGAGATGTAAAGAGAGAGAGATGAGATGAGGAAGAGAGAGAGAGAGAGACGTATAGAGAGACACTGTAGAGCACAACGGAACCCTGCTGTATTTTCACGGTAGTGATTGTTGTACTCTACACTGTCTTTTTACGCATTGCAGCTTACTGATTCTCTACATGTTGGTGGGGTACAGCTGGTTTGAATGATCTCGATTGACACGAAATTATCGTCCTAGTAAGAATATGTGAAATAATACTTTTCTGATATATATCGCAATTTGTTTCTTGAACAAATCTATATTAGTGTGAAACATAACTCGTCTAAATTTAATAAATTTAACAACACACCTCTGTTCCTTCAATTGATTTCCGTCTTTTTAAGAAGTTTCTCACTTAATTTTAAATCATCCTTTAATAACTTTTGCCTTCGCTGACATGCAAGTTATTATTGGGTATTATTGTATAACTCATTTACTTTCTTTTGGTAATAGAAGAAAACCGCAGGCGGAAAAGAATAATTAATGCAGTCATATTTACGAATCGAGATGGAAGAAATCAACGAATATTTCTCTACAACTCACTATTAATTTGTGTAAACCCGTTTAGACACTAGAAAATTAATATACTTCTATTAATTCTACATGTAATACTTAACACTCTAAAATACTGTATCTTTTACGTCCAGGGGAGCATTCTTTATAATTAATCACATGCTTATACAAACTATCTGATATTCTTAGAGTCTTGTATCTTATTCGGTATAGATCATAATTATCATCTAATCATTTATTTTTTTAATGACTCAGTTACTTAATATTATTAATAATATATATATATATATATATATACATATTTATTTTATGATATGATATAATACAGGTTTAAAGTTAGTACTTTAAAATATTATAACACTCATTATTTGCATACTTATAAGTGAAATCTAGGCTATTTATTTATTATTATATATGATACTATCATAAAATTATATTACTTATAATTAAGTAATACGAAGAATATATGTGATAAACATATATATTTTAATATTCTATTTTTATATATTTATTCGGTTAACATAACTTATTATTTTATACTCAACAATTGCTATATAAGTACTATATGATTATAGTATATAAAACTCACCTTAACTATACTCAAACCATCAAATCTATATATCCTAATCATATATAATATCCATGCGCTATATAAATATTAGAATATACGTTTGATATTAAATACTATCAAGTGAGTGGATTAATAATTTTCTTATAGTGATATACATTATAGGTAATTATGGGGCCCACTTACCTTTATATAAGAGGTGATTTATATGGCATATACTGTGAACTTCTACTCGATTAAATATCTGAGCTAGTAAACGTGGTATATTTACAAGAATCACGTATATAAGGGCCTATTATCTCCAAGCTGGGTGGTCATATACAAGGTGATAGTATGAATTTTAATACTAAATATTACATCATATTATTATTATTATTATTTACATATTTACTTTATTTTATCGGCGAATATTTAATACGTTTGTGATATTTAACTGTTCGAAGCTAATACCTATTCTTTGAAATAGAAATACCAATAAATCTTGCTTTTATTTGTGTATTACTCTAGCTATAGTATATTACATCTTTTATTATATATATATAGAGATTGTATACTAAACATAAATAGCCCAATATATATAAACCTTATAGAAAAGTATATTCTCTCAATATTATTACGTAAGATACTACTCGGTGAAATATACATATTTTATTTATTACATATGACCTGGATAATTTGTAAGCGATAGAGTGTCTAATATTTGATAATTAATTATCACCAGTGATGACTATGCTCATCTTGCTCTGCTATATATAATTATAAATTTACCATCACAGACACTGTATATATATTAAAAATAATATTAATTACAATTAGTAATTTCTATTAACATTAACATACATTCATATGTTACATTACTAATAATTAATACGTATTTATTATTTTTTGATATTATTATTATTTTTGTGTAAAAGTAAAGAAATCTAAATCATATATATTATTAAATGTAATTATAATACATAATAGACTTAAATCTTAAATACTATAATTAACGTAATTACTTATCATAGTATTCATTATTTATATTTATAAAATAATATATTATAATAGTTAGCAAGATATTATTCCATAAATATAATTCTCTGATCTTGTGCCAATGATGTATCATTTCACTATAAATTATAGTCATTACGTAGTGCCTGTATTATTTAACAACTGTACATATTTGTATGTCTATAAAAATAGACTAAAAAATATCTTCTGCGATCTACTAATGCCTCAATGGCGTCAATAACTCTTGATATTAATCTAGCGCTTCTACATATATCAGTCCTCTGCGGTTCTTTGCTAACTCTCATATCTGTTAGGATGAGGCGTAAATCATGGGCTTTGCGTGTCTTATTTCTTCATCTACATTCCACATTGGACGATTCCGGTCTGGCCGCTCCTCTGCTCTCACAGTCCATTCCGGTGCTTCTAGAAGTGTCCGACTAATTTAGTATACCTACTTCATTTATTTTCATGATGAGGTACATTTAGACGATCAATGAGGATACTTTAATTCACTGTTCCCGAGCAAGGTGGCCCAAGACTGGGCATTGCACTTCGTTGTTTCTGATTGGATGTGGTGCTTTACTGCAGCTTGGCGCCATGTCCTCATTTCAACTCTACTCCCATATGCCTGTGATACTAACACTTCTCCTCAATGCTGGAGCGCGCTTTTATTCAGCCATTCCAAAAAAAAGGTACGTCTGATTACTTCTAACTATCGACCCTATTGCCTTAAGCTTGTATAACTATTAAATCTTTGAAACTCTCCTTAACCCTCATTTCCTCGATCATTTAATAAGAATCTCATTCCCTTCTTTCCAATCGTCAGTATGGTTTTCGACGTTCGAGATCAACTGGTGATTTATCTTTCCTATCTCACTGATCTATGGTCTTCTGCTTAAGGATCATTGTGAGTCTTGTGTGGTAGCGCTTGACATATCTAAAGCTTTTGACAGGGTATGGCATGCGTCGCTACTCTCTAGGCTACCTTCCTTTGGATTTTTCGCTTTTGGCTTACTCTGTCTAGTTTCCTTTCAGATCGTTCCAATTACAGCTCTTGTTGATGGAGCAACCTCTTCCTCCTTTCTTATTATTGGTGGTGTTCCTCAAGGTTCTGTTTTATCTCCAACTTTATTCTTCTTTCATCAACGATCTTCTTAGGCTGCACTTCTAACTCTGTTCACTCTTATGCCGATGACTCAACTCTCCATTCTTCCACTCATTTTAATTTGTGCTCCCTCGTTTCATATTAGAGTTGCTTGCTCGTCTACAGCTTTCGATTCAATTCTTTCAGAATTTGGTCGGAATTTCTCAGTGGGGTAACCGAATATCTTGTGAAGTTCAACTCTTTTGAAAACTCAACTTCTTCATATCTCCTTTTCCTCTAAATACCTCCCAACCTTTCCTATTCCCTTGACGGCTTAAATGTCTTACCGTAAATAACATAAACATTCTAGGACTAACATTAAATATGTGAATTGTCTTGGAGATTCATATCACACTCGGTTGCCTAAAAATGGCCTCAAAAAGGCTGGGAATTTGTTCAGATTGCGTGAATTTTTTTCTTCTTCTGCTCAGCAGATGTTCCAGTTATATAAAGGTCTTATTCGCCGCTGTATGGAATACTGTTCCCACATTTGGGGTGGATCGGTTCCACCCTCCTTTTTGAATAGAGTTAAAGCTAAGGC
>JABUQX010115060.1:35000-42500 GCA_015478945.1 Trachelipus rathkii
AAGTTTACTTTTTAGTGTGGAAATTAATTAGTATTTTTGTTATTGGTAACGCGAATTTAGCAATATTCATTTTTGTATCACTTTTTATTAATTGTTTATTTATATTTGATTTTGTTTGTTTAAGGTTTATGTTTGTGATTTTAGGGTGTGTTTGTGTGCTTTGCAGTTTGAATGACTGGATGGGGAATGCGTATGGGTGGGCGTGGGTGAGGTTTCTTTATTGACTTTGCTAACGTCCGTGGCCTGCATGCTAATCATTAATCTGTGGAATACCACCTTTCTAACTCTCAAACTAAAATTTGGTTATTGTCTGAGACCCAGTTAGCCAGGGTTTCTTTCTCAAATAAACTTAATACCACCAACTATAATTTGTTTTGCAACTTCCGACTGAATGGTGGAGTCTGTGCCTATATAAACATTAACACTCCTGTAACACGTCTCGAGAACCTTGTATCTCCTAACTTTGATGTTTCATGGCTTTAAATCTTTCTCCCTACTACTACCATTATCTTGTGTTTCTGCTGTTTCTCCCATAATGGAACAGATTTTCAACGTCTTTTTTTAGTTTCTTACAACTCCTCATGAGACCGTTACTTCTTCACATCCAAATGCCGAGGTCCTCTATTTAGGGAATTTCAACGTACACCACACTGAGTGGTTGGACTCCTCTTGTACCGACGCAGGTGGGGAGGAGGCCAAAACATTCAGTATTCACAACGATCTGGAACAGATAATTAAGGAACCTACACATATCTCAGATCTAACAAACCAATTCTTGAACACGCTTGACTTATGCTTCACCACTACTCCTTCTCGACACAAATACACCATTTTCTCTCCTATCGGTAACTATGACCATAATCTCGTAGCTCTTAATTATAACACTTTCTCTCCAGCAGCTCCACTATGAGCTAAACGTACTTTCTGGCACTTTAATAGGGCTAATTGGGTGGTATTGCGTCGCTTCTTTGCTAACTATTCTTGGAATGAATCCTGTTTTGACTCTGAGGAAGTTTTCGGTCACTTATGAAAAGGGAGGGGGCGTTGGATCACCAATAGGATGAGCAGGTTCATTCCATCTTCAATTAAATCTTTTTCTCCACAAAATTCATGGTTCGATGGAGCCTGTTCTCGAGCTATTTAAGAAAGAAACATTGAATATCGATCATGGAAAAACTCTCGTTCTCCTATCACTCTAACTAATTTCGATTCTGTTCGGAATCGTTGCAGGAGTATATTCGACAGGCTAAGCGCGTTTTCATTAAAAGAAAGTGCGACAACCTACTTGCTCCTACTGACAAAAATTTCTTGCCTCTTGCCAAAAATATATCTAATAACTTATGTAAATCTGATTTCCTCCTCTTATTCGCTCTGACGAATCTATAGCTAACTCTCTTACTGAAAAGTCCAATCTCTTCGGCCTCCTTTTTTCATCTAATTATACCTTTTATGATTCTGGCATTCTTCCTCCTACTCCTACTCTTTCTCCTTTTAGGTTTCCTATGTCTCTTCCTTTGATTACGTATGATCGGGTGAATGGGATTCTGAGATCTATGAACGTCAGGAAAGCTAGTGGCCCGGATGGCATTCCTCCCCATGTTTTGAGGGAGGGTGCTTCTGAGCTGGCGCCTGTCCTAGTTCAACTCTATTCTCTATGCCTTAATACTAATACATTTCCTCAGTGCTGGAAGCGCGCATATGTCCAGCCAATCCCGAAAACAAGATAACCACTGTGATCCTTCCGACTATCGCCCTATAGCTCTCACTTGTGTTCTATTTAAAATCTTTGAAACTCTTCTTAACTCTCAATTTATGGATCACCTAGAGTTTCAGTTCCATCTTTCAAATCATCAGTATGGCTTTAAACGCTCGAGGCCAACTGGTGACATACTTTCCTATCTAACTAATTTATGGTCTTCTGCCCTTAGGGACCATGGGGAGTCTTGTGTGGTGGAGCTCGTCATATCCAAAGCTTTTGACTGGGTATGGCATGCGTCACTACTCTCTAAGCTCCCTTTCTCTCCTTTCCTTCTTCTCTTTGCTTACTCCTGTCAAGTTTTCTCTCTGAATCGCTCCATAATCATCACTCGTTGATGGAGTGATTTCTTCCTCCTTTCCAGTTAATTGTGGTGTTCCACAAGGTTCTGTTTTATCTCCAACTTTATTTTTACTTTTCATCAACGATCTCCTTACCTGTACTTCTAACTCTGTTCATTCTTATCCCGATGACTCAACTCTCCCATTCTTCCCACTCATTGCAAACGCTCCCTCTTTTGCCATTCTGAGAGTTGCCACTCGTCGTCAGCTTTTCTGATTCTATCTTGCCCGACCTGGCATGGATATCCAGAAATGCTATCGCCAACCTTTCTGAAATTCAGCGCTTGAAAACATCAACTTCTTTGTATCTCCCTCTCAAAAACACCTCCCAACTTTCCTATTTCCTTCGACGGCTCTAACGTCATACCTGTTGACAA
The DNA here is from genome assembly GCA_015478945.1 of Trachelipus rathkii. Classification (NCBI taxonomy): domain Eukaryota; kingdom Metazoa; phylum Arthropoda; class Malacostraca; order Isopoda; family Trachelipodidae; genus Trachelipus; species Trachelipus rathkii. The sequence continues at coordinate 37,475 of JABUQX010115060.1, forward strand.
CATAAATATTTTTTGTCTGACCATAAACAAAAAATTGTCTTGGAAACCTCATATCACAACTGTTGCTATGGTGGCCTCAAAAGGTGTGAAGGCTCTGTTCAGGATGCGGAATTTTTAACCTCTGCACAGCTACTCCAGTTATATAAGGGTCTTATTCGCCCTTGTTTAGAGTACTGTTCTCACATCTAAGGGGGGGGGGCTTCGCTCTACCCTTTTTTTGGACAGAGTTGAGTCTAAAGCTAAGAGACTAATAAACTGTCCCATACTTTCAAACTCTCTTGACCCTCTATCTCTACGACGTGAAGTTGGCGTACTACAACGGCAGCTGCTCTGGCGAGTTTCCGCTCGCACTCCACCTCCATTGCGTCGGCCAAGTAGCACAAGGGGTGCCTTGCTCTTGCATGAATTTTGCGTGAGTATTGAAAACCAAGACTTGTTCGCTGTGGTGCCTCCTTCTTTCCAGCCACTTCTGTTTTGTGGAACTTCTCGCCATCTTCTGTTTTTCCAAATGTATTTAATCTTCCTCTCTTTAAACCCCACGTCTGCGCTCACCTGAGAGATTTGCGCTAGGCTTGGGCTTGGGTGGGTTTTTCCTGCATTTCATTTTCTGCCCTCTCTTTGAAAAAGGCCCAGCCCGTGAGCGGTGGCAATCTGAATATATAATATATATATATAGATATATATATATATAATATATATAGTATATAATAAAATATATATATATATATATATATATATATATATATATATATATATATATATAGATTTATAATTATTATATATATATATATATATATATATATATATATATATATAATATATATATATAGATTATATATATATATATATATAGATAATATATGATATATATATATATAATTATATTATATATATATATATATATATATATAGATATATTAATATATATATATATATATAATATATATATATATACTAGAAGAATATATATATATATAAAAAAATATATAATAAGTAGGTTGATTCTTAGGAAATCTTTTCTTGATAATAATGGCAAATCTGACTAACTAAACTCTCGGCATGAGGAATTCATTTATTACACAATTACATTTTTAAATTTACATTTCAAAAGTTTCGAATTCATGTTTATAATTCTGGCATCAATGAACTAGAAAATTAAAACAAACAAACGAGAAACGTTATTAAAAATAATCTATGAAGGTTAATAAGTGGAAAATTGACAGTAAATTAATGATGCCTTCACAGGAGCACAAACAGGATCACTACGGCGACCGCACACCACGCAACCTACACACACACACAGTTATATATATATATATATATATATATATAATATATAATATTAATATAATATATATATATATATATAATATATATATATATATATAATATAGTATAGATATATATAATATATAATATAGTCAAAATAAACATGATGTACCAAGAAAAATATATATATATATATAATATATATATATATATTATATATATAATACTATATATATAGTATATATATATACTATATATATATATATATATATATATATATATATAAAAAATATATATATATATAATATAAATTATATATATATAAAATACTATAATATATATATATATTATATACATAATATATATATATAGATAGATACTAATATGTATAAATATAATATATATATATATATATATATATATATATATAAAACACGAGGATTTATTTCAGTTTACATTTGAAATATGATATTTATTTTCATTATTATGATTTTCTCATTTGTCCCTTAGTTTTGATGATTAATTCCAACCGTTTAGGCATAGATTTCGCCAGTGAGATCATGTAGTTTTGGTTCATCCTTATTATTAACGATTCGAAAAGACGTGGTATGGAGGAGTCTGCTGTTGCTAGGTGTTGTTTCATGTATGAACAGTAGTTTTATATCGGATTAAGGTCAGGGCTGTTCCCTGGCCAATTCAGAATGAGAATATGGTGGGGAGCAAGGTACGTCTTGAAACGTTTGGTGGTATGGCATGGAGCATTATCTTACATAAAGAAATCCGTTTTACGGATGTTTACAAAGGGGAGAAAATGGTCCTCCAGAACTTTCAAATACCGCTCGCTATTCATTATAACTTTCCTAGGAAGGACGTACAGGCCTCCTCTACCAGTATTTCTGCTGAAACAACCCCACACCTTTACCTGATCTGAATGTTTGACAGACCCAACTGTGTACGTGGAATGATACCTACTGATAGAATTTGGACGTCGTATGTGTCTGTGTGTCTCCCTGATGCATTTAAATGTGCTTTCACCCGAAAACACAACCTTCGTGCAGTCTTTGCAGAGCAGCGACACGGATGATGCAGGTCCTTTTGGAGTCGATGTTGGATTGTTCGTACCGATACGTCTTTTAACAGCTGTGAATGCGTCTTCTTTAATTCAGCAGTTGTAATCGAAGGGTCCGTAAGCACCTCTCTTCGCAGCAACATACCCTACTTTTGGGGTAGTCAGTCTCTTTCTACCGACCCAGGTTTTCTTTTGGGAATTACGTTGGGAGTCATTCCTCTATTATGGTTGTTTCTCCACGGCCGGTACGACGCATAATCTCTCTCATTGAAACACCTTCCTTCCTGAATGCAAGAATCTTAGCCGCCTCTACATCTGATAAGTGTTCTAAATATGAACTTCTGGCAATAACACAGTACAAAAGAAAACAATTCAGATTGGTGAAATTCAACAGCAGACAATAGTGACTACGCTTAACGAACGTTTTCATTTTGTCACGTGTTTAGAACTCTAACAAACGTACGATTCTTCCACTAGGCTGCTTCCTATCGTTGAAAACACGAGATCCATAAAGCTGACAATGGCAGAATGGTTTAAGTTCAAATGTGGACCGATCATTTTTTGCGTGACTGATATATATAATATACATATACTATATATATATATATATATAATATATATTAAATATAGATAATATAAGATAATATATATAGTAAATATTATATATATTATATATATATATATATATATATTATATATATATATTTAATATAAAATAGTAATATTATATATCATATATAATATATATACGAATATAATATAAATATATAATATATAATATATTATATATATATATATAGATATATAATCGTATATAATATATATATATATATATTATATAATCCCACAAAAAAACATTCGCTTGTACATAGTTACAAAAATGAAAAACGACGTGCAAACTATTATAAATAATAAATTACAAGTGAAGAGGGAAAAGGTTAAGTGTTTAATATAACCGAACTACAGATACATGTAAAAATGCAGAGAGTGGAATAAAAAAAAATTAATAAAAAATAATGTTAAATATTGTGTAAAAAACATACATTATATAATAATATATATAGAAAGATATATATATATATATATATATTATATATATATAGATATATTAATAATATATATATATAATATAATAATAATATTAATATAGATATATAAATATATATATATATTATATAAATATAGATATATAAATATTATATATAATATATATTATATATACTATATATAGATTAGCCGACATAGCAAGTGCGTTGCAGATCGGTCAGATACCGAAAATAATAAAATTTCTAAAGTTTTTATATTAGAAACTTACGGTTGTGCGGCGCGGTGCTCTCACTCTCGTGAATGGCTGTGGTCGAGGCAAAATCCTTAAATAATATATATATATATATAATATATATATACATATAATTATATATACATATATAAATATATATATATATTATAATATATATATATATATATATATATCTATATAATATAAATATATAATATATATTAAATTTTTTGCTAAGTTTTAGAACTTTATCCCACTATGGGAGTTTGCACCCAAGTTTACGTTTGTTTGGTCATATTGTTTTTAATATCTCAAATCTAAAGATTATTTTCTTTTTTTTGAGATTATTTTTTAATCTTTAACCTTGCCAATTTTCTACAATTTTTTTGACCCATAAAATTTTCAAGACAAATGGTGGAGGGGCATAAATATAATATATATATATTATATATATATAGTATAGATATATATATAATACTATATATATATATAATATATATATATAGTATATAAATATATATATATATAGATATATATATAATATATTAAATGAGGTATGTCTTTTAAACATAATTTTCTTAATTCTATGGAAAATCTTAAAATAAGCTACAATTTGAAACGATCGGCTTGCGTGGTATGAGTCGCGGATCGATTCTTCGCGTAGGTGTTAGAAAGCACCTCCTTTAAGAATCTGCTCCTTCGGGTAGAGCAACGCTATAAGTTATAAGGTTATTCCTTGTTATTTTTACATAGGGAAGTTAAAATAAAAAATGTTGTAAAGAGAGTTTTTGTTTGTATTTCAATTAGCAGTTTTAAGTGAAGCCAGCGCAAGTTATCCGTAACATTTATAATTAACTTATACAATTAAATTAAAAAAAAATTAATGTTATTAGTTTTTATTAAGTAAACTTTTCATGTATTTTTTTTTTTTTTGTTTTTTGTTTTTTGTAAAAGTAACAAAATATTACAAAGAAAAAATTTCAAGAACTTAGTTTTCTGCAGTTTTAAAATAATACTTCGCGGTTGTTTCTCATAGGGATACATACGTATATATAATATATATATATATATAGATATAATATATATTATATATATATATATATATATAAAATATATATATATATATATATATCATAGATATTAATTATATAATTATTATATATATAATATATAAATATTATATATATATATATAGGCCTGGTATATTTTAAGACTCCGTCAGTTTTGATTTTTTTTTGGTTTTTTTTTTAACAATTGCGAGTATATGATACTAACAATGAATTTAGTGGTAACGGACATGATGCAAAATCCCGAAATAATTTAAAAATAATAGTTTAAAAATCACTTTTATATCAATAAATTTTTTTAAAAAATGAATATCCAAAAGTACGACATTTACAGAAAAACAA
>JABUQX010115060.1:47500-60000 GCA_015478945.1 Trachelipus rathkii
AATTGTTATCACCTTTATGACCAACTTTTTGCAGATTTCTACATGTCTCAGTAGAAACCAAAATTTTTTAATGAAAACGCCCCATTCAATGCCTAATTTTTATATTCGGATACGAGACGACACCTTTGTAATATTTAACCACCCAGAACATGTTCAAGAGTTCAAATCAAAATTAGAAGATCTCAGTGGTTTGAAATTACTTGAAAGGGTAAAAAATACTATATTAATTTCTTAGACGTTAGTAACATTTTAAAATTAAAGAGGATGGAAAAATAATAGAAGTGTCTACGTTAAATCTACAGATAAGGAACATACTAATTTACTCCTTCACTCCTGGTAAACTACAAAATTGCTACCAAAAAGACTTTAGTTCACGGAGCGTTTAAGATATCGTCTGATTGGACCCTTGTTATTAGAAAATTAAAGAATTAACAAAGAATCTGATAAACAATGACTTCCCCCAGTATATTATAGAGAAAACTATAAAGCACACTTTAATTAATTTATTCGCCAATACTATCAATGAAAATGAAAAGAAAGCTTCCTTAGTAATTATAAAACTGTCCTTCAGTGTTCGAGAGCGAAGAAACAAATTAAAATTAATTTTGATAGGACATATTAAAGCAAAAGACGGGAAAAATGAAGCTTATATTAAGATCTTTTACTATAAGCCATTGAAACTGAGCTTCGTGCTTCTCTACTAGTGAACGCTTTCGGATGGTGAGAGTTGTAACGTTGTGTACCGATTGCAATGTTCTTGAAAGTGGAGATGTAACGCCGCTTATATTGGGTACACAACGAATACCCTCAACATGAGATTGTCGCAGCATAAGTATAAACCGAGTAAAATATTTCAACATATTAAGGAAGAACACCACAAAAATTCCCGATAACAGCATAAAAGAGGGCTTTCCATCATAACAAGAAAGAAAGATTTTTATGAATTTCGCCTCAGGAATCATTACTCTTAAGGAACACAAACCAGAATATAAACATAAAATATAATGAAATGTCAAATTTTCTTAAACATTTTTAAATATACAAAAAGATCAACGTAGTAAAAATTTAACACTTTTAAAATTATAATTTTTGTTTATTTATTTTTTGTTATTAGTTTCAAATATATTTATATTATCAAATTGTTCAAAAATATAAAAAATAAAAACTATTCCTTGAAAATGTCGAAGTGTACGGACGAAAGCTTGTACTATACTTATAAATCATTAGTTTTATTTTATTCCAGGATAAATATAAAGAAAAATTTTCTGTCTGTAGACAGAAATAACATTTAGGAGGCTGAAAAAGCAACAAAATCATATATTTATATTTTATTTTTATTATATTATTATTATTATATATATATTTATTTTATTATCTTATATTATTATTATCTCATTATTATTTTATTATTATTATATTATTCATATTATTATTATTATTATTATTAAAAGAAATTAACTTTAAAGTTTTAGAAAACTACTACAAAACAAAATATTAACTATTCTCTTTAAGCAAAAAATTTTAAAAAATTTTCTAAAAACAGAAGATTCCATAATTTTCTTACTTAATATTGAACTTATTTGAATTTTGAAATGTTGTGGTGTAGGAAAATGTTGCTCTTCATGTTGTGGAGTTAAACGTCATCTCTTATCCTCAAAATCCGTTACCGCTTTCTGAAAAAGCTTTTATTAAACTTTGAAGACCCGTAGAACTTTTATATAGTATATTTCCTTTTACTCAATAAATTTATTGATCCGCTTATCCGAATTGGCTTACAGAAGGAACTAAGAGCTCACAGTATGATATGACAAGATGCCAGATACCTCTAGAGAGACTCCACTTGTTATCAGACAAGTTTTTATGTTAGAATATGTAAGGTGTGGCTCAAGTCGAAAAGTTCCAGTTCCGGCCGAAACTTCCCACCGGAACTTTTCCAAGGTTCCGCAAAGTTCCGGTTCCGGCCCGAACCAAAAATTCTGGTTCCTGTACATCCCTATATATATATTATACTATAATATATAATATATATATAATATATATATATATATATATAAATATATATATATATCTATATATATATATATATATATATATATATATTAAAGATGATTTTATTAATTTTTAATATTACGCCAAAAACAAATAGCTGCTTAATCCACTGCTGCATAGATGATAAGTAAAGAAAAGTGTTATAACGACTTATGTTGCTGGTTCATTAGCTTCGAGTAGCATAGCGTAATATATAGCTTCTTAAGAGTGAAAGGATTGCGTTCAAACAGCGAAACAACTTAGCAAGTAGCTGTTCTCTTTAGGTTCTTCAACGTAATGCTAAAGTGAATTTTAAAAGGAACTTCAAATGAAAAAGTACGCAGCTGGAGGCCGAAGAAGAAGAGATAACTACAAGCTCTCATCCACTTCAATATATATATATTATATATATATACTATATATATATATATATATATTAATATATATATATTATATAATATATATGATATATATATATATATATATATTATTTATATATATATAATAATATAAATATATCGTATATAAGTCATGTCCGGAATCGAAAATTATATGGGATCGGATCGAGATTACTTTATTTATTGAGGGATGAGGATCGGTGATCGGGAATTTGAATTTCTGCGGTTAATTGTATTGGCTTACGGCTGTCCGTTGGTTGGTCACTTTTACAATAGTGGCACACCCAAATCTACGCGCTGGCGAGCGCCTACGGTAGCAGTGAAGCGCAGATACTCCGCCGCAGGGTTTTATTTATTTTTCAATTTAATGAAAATAAAACGTGTGACATTACTGCATTATAATTAGTAAACCTGTATGCGTAATGTGCTGTGCAATTTGGGATACAAAAGCGGCTTTACTTTACGCATACAGGTTTACTAATTATAATGCTTACTAATTATGTATGCTTCGAGTTCCTTTTTCTCAACTTCTTCAGGTGAAATGTTGCTAGCGACTAATTTATCGGTGGCACTTTGTTTCTTGATGAAATTGATGATATGCCGCTCACCATCCATAAGCTCAGTTGACTTCGGATCCCATTAACGCCTGACGCCATGTGAACATCCGAAGAGCCAGACCCATGGGTTCGATATCTCCGATCAAGTTGTTTGCAATGCTTGCCTTTGATTGTTGTTCCTGTTGACACTCCTGAACAGCAAGTTCTTTTAATGTTTCGGAGAACTTTCGCGACTGGAAGTGTGGGTCTTGAAACGTAGCGAGTTTGATCGAGTGCTCGAGTTCTTATCTTCATGCGTTATACATTCTCCATACAACCTATATCATACTCAATGTATTTAAGCAAACTCTGTCTTGTGTTTTGTGATTATCTAGATCAAATACGTAATCACTTCTTATTTTACTTATACCTTATTTTTAAACTTTATCTTTCGATAAAGATGACGTCCTAGTTTTGCTCATTGGAGATATTCCTGTGCATATATAGAGTACAAGCTTGTCATTCCTTTTACATTGACTAGTTGCGAGATTGGCTGTTACTTTCTAGATAGAGCCGTTACGACCGTTTGGAAGACATTCCCTTGCTGGCAGAATTTTTCTTGCAACGCATCACTCGTAAAAACGGCATGGCGCTCATCCGTATTGCCCTAGAAGCCATCGCCATTCTTCAAAATCACCACTGAGTACAAAACTTTCAAAGGAAAAAAATTTTTAATTTAATTAATTTAAAATAAATTGGTTTATAGAGATATATTTTAGAAGAAATGTATCTATCATCAGTCATTATTACAGATTAACATATCTACAAAATATAAGACAAGACCAGTCAGTGGCATTGATACCTTTTTTATAAGACTGAAGTGATTACACACACAGATGAGATTAATAAACTCATTTTGATATCTGATTTACTCACACAATATTTGATTACTTTTCATTGCCTATATGACACAAGAAGAGAGTGCATAAGGTATAATGATATATACCTAGCGCTTCTCTCTTTCTTCTCAGTTTGCAATTATTTCGAAATCCTTTTATTATTTGTCTAACTAGGAAACACTGATCATTTAACTGAGATATTATGAACTACTGATAATATATGCAAATCTGTCAATCACAGAACCCCCTAGTTCTCAAGTAATAATTAATCTCAATTAATAAGTGATCTAAGCAATAGTCAGAAAAAACAATAATTTTTTCTAGCATATCGGATATCGACTTGCTCAGCTATCATGGGACATACCACCATGTGTATATAAGATCTCAATCACGATTTAAGTGTACAAGTGTGGCTAAGTACATTATACCTTTGGAGGCCCAAGTGCTCTCATTATGCTGCTCACTTGAATAGATTCTCACTTTGTAGTATCTCGTTTTTCGATCGTATATAGTATGGTAGTAGCTAAGTAGTATAAAAATGATATCCTTTATTTTCTGATTGTGTAGTTAGAATCATTAAAATGATAATGTACTATAAAGCTACTAAAATAATTGTTAATAGTGATAATAAGTCAATAAAATAATTTCACTGATATCGAAGCTAAAACAAGTTTCTTCTCAGACAACAATTTACGTGATGAATCATTTCTCCATGTCTATCATGACTAGTCTATACAGAGTCTATCTATTGCAGTGACTATATTGTATATATTATACTCACTTTTCGCAAACTTTTATCTCAATCACGAGGTCATCTTATATAGTATTTATAATTGGAGACTAGTAATTTAATATAATAGCCTAGATAAATTTCTATACCAGTTAATATAGTCTTCTGCGTTTGTCCACATAGGTTTGTAAGGTAGAGTGTTGCCCAGTGCATAACAGGCGTGTGCACTCTTAAAAATATCATGCTCTGTCCCTCGTGCCGCAAATACCTCTCTCTCGCCAGATTACCGCCCTACACTAAGTTTATGTGTATATAAATCTACATAGTTACCTAATGAATCAGACTTAGGACATTAACTTGAATGTATTCCGCTCTCTCAATGTTGAACGTGAAAGAATCAAGTATAATTCTAATGCATAGTCATACTGTCGAATATACATAGGTATATTACGCCTCATATATATATATATATATAATATACTTATAGCTTAAATACTTTCACAGTTATCATTTATTCATGCCATACATTTATTCATATACGATAATATGATAGATCGACTATATTGCAAGTGAGTTACCGTACTTTTCAATATGAACTATCATCGTGAGAAGAATGAAGGGTATATAATCGTCTCTGAGGCCTCTCAAATCCTGCTGCACTGTCTTTATGTCTCAGTCACGATTCTAAACTTTTTGTTTCTAGCATGACTTTTATATTAAGCTTTTCCAAATTCTATTCTTAATTGCTTATCTGAATTGGTCAATTTTTCTAACGGGTTTGTTCTCTTTTTATTGAGGTTACGATATAGACCGGTATACTATCTACAAGTATGTAATGTGAGCTTTTAGCGTATAATGATTATACGTACTTACTTGACGTGTGCTTCAGTTTAGATACATAATACTGCAATGGCCTTCTCTTGTGCCTGTTATATAGAGTGCTTAAAGTTACTATAATACCAAAAAAGTCATTTATTCTCGGGTCGGTATTATAGGAGAGCGCTGATAGTATATTATCATATATATATATATATATATATATATTTAATATATATTATATATATATAATTAATTAATTAATATTAATATATTATATATATATATAATGGCATACTTTAGATTTGTATATGGTATATATATATATATATAATATAGTATATATAGTATATATATATATATATTACTATATCAGGCTTCAGAATTACGCAGTAAAGCCCGGTGTGACTCACAAGGCTAATTTTGAAGATGAGCTAAAACTTAATTATTAATATATTATTAATATTTATAAGCTAAATAAATATAATTATAATATAACGTAGTATTAATATATCCTAAACTTATACTTCCTAATACTGATACATATATAAATAACCATCTCTCTCAATAAAAATATTAATAATTAATATTTAGTTGTAAATTTAATGTAAAATATATAAATAATGTAAGTATGATGAGTAAGTGTAGAACGTAAATCATATACACATTCCATAATTAATTATTATATCAAATTGAGTAGTAGGTCAAGCTATTCTGATGTGCGCGCTAATAACCATCTAGTCACTGTACACCAATTATTATATTATAGGTACTTATTCTGTGTCTGTTAGGCTCACTTTGCTCGAAACTCGACTGTACGTCATTTACTCTTTCTAACTGTTGCTCAGAATCTAGATAGTGATAGTAAATATAGAATAGAGTGGTAATATTAATATAATGTATCCATAACACGTCTGTGCGTATTTATAGTCAAATTATGTATATCTTACTGACAATTAAAATCTGTAACTTGAGTTATAGTGATGCTTGAGTCATTTAGCAGCCCCATCTCTACTGATCATATTAATGAATGTAATATGATGATAAATATTATTATAACCAATAATATTATTTACAATAAAATCCTGCTACTGACTCATCAAACACTAAATCCGAGATATCTATAGTAATTCCAGTTATATATTATTATATAATATAAATTTATACACACGGTTAATATTTTGTTCGGGATCTCATCGTAATACATTCGTGCCTACTTAACAATTATTTTACCTCAATCGGTATATTATCACGGTAATTCAAGATTTATTTATTATACGTAACTCCCGGTGGATCGGTAGATATTTTATATATTAGTTAGATTACGGTGTAAATCTAGTAGACCCGTACGATCACTTAAAATTAATATAATATTATAAGTTATATTAATATATATTAACTTATATATATATTATAATAATATTAATATATATAATAATATTACTATATAATATATATATATATATATTATATATATTATATTAATATATATTTATATTATTAATTATATAAGTATATTATAATTATTATATATATATATATATATATATATATATATATATAATATATAAATAATATTATATATATATATATATATAGTTGATTATTAATATATATATATTATATATATATATATATTAATTATTATTATAATATTATTATAATTATATATATATAATATATATATATATATATTATTAATTATATATTATATATATAATATATATATTAATATTAAATCATAGTAGCACATCCTTCATTGATATTTATTTCCTTTTATTCTGTCTTTTCTATCTGGGAATGAGCAATATTTGGTAGAGAAAGTAAGATAAGATAAAAAATGATTATATATATACTTTTGAAATATTGAAACGTTTAAATGCTGTTGATGATATTATATTATATTTATATCACAGATGCTACAGTCCTCCGCTGCTGCACATGGTCATCTTCTCAGAGTAACTTTTATATAATTATACTTGCTAATAAGACTCAACTCTTATTTTACAGTCATGCTCATAAATTATATTATTTATAGATGACTGTAATCTCTCTACAGTAAGGAGTCTTTTAATAATTATATTGTTCAATAAACTAACTCAGTCACTTACTAGTATGATTTATATGTTAATTTAATATATATATATTAATTTATTATATTATTATGCAATTATAATTTATATTAATTATATTTATTAATATAATATTTATTATTTTATATATTATATTATTTAATTATTATTTATATTTAATTATATTATATTATATATATTTAATTTATTAATTTTATATATTTAATTATTTATCATTGTATATATATTATATTATTTAATAGTATATTATTTTAATATTACTATTTACTTTATATATATATATTTTCAACAATACATATAATATATAAATAATTATAAATTAATTACTCAATAATAATAATAATAATCATACATAATGAATAATAATAATAATATATAAATAATAATAATCAATAATGTATAATTATAAATAAATTAAAAATAATAATAATAATAATATAAATAATTAAATTAAATAATAATAATAATAATTAAATATATATATAGTGTAATTAATAATTAATTAATTTAATTATAATAATATATATATAATAATAATTAATACTATATAATAATAAATAATACATTATATTATATATAATTTTATAATAATATTAATTATATATATAAAATTATATATTTAATAATATAATAATAATATAATATAAATATAATAATATATAAAATAATAATTAAATTTAATAATTTTATTAAATAATTAATAAATTAATGTGAATTATATAAATTAATATTAAATTAAATAATAATAATAATAATTAATAATAATAATAATAATAATAATAATAATGTATATTTAGTTAAAGCGACACGAATTTAAAAAAAAAAAATAATAATATATAATAACTTAAGTTAAAAATTTGAATATATTTAGAAAATAATTAATAAATATAATTAATAAAATATAAATTAATAATAATCATAATTAAATAATAAAAAAGTAAAATAAGTTAATAAATTAATAAAATTTATACTAATAAATTAAATATAATAATTAATCAATTAATAATAATAAGATTAAATAAATAAATAATAATAATATATATTTTAATATGATTACATAATACTATTCATAAATAATAATGACGACTACTGATTTATAAATAATTATTATTGGCAATTTCTTATATGTTACACAACTTGACCATACATTTAATAAAATAAAATAGAATGAATAATTAAAATAATAATATTATAATCTGAATTTAATAGTCTATTCTAATTTCTATTTAAAATAAATACTGAATAATTAATAATATATAAAGAAATAAATAAATAAGTAAAATAAAATGATAAAATAAAGCTAGATATTAATAAATATGATTTAAATATATTTGTTAAACTAATAAAAATAAATATTCAACTTTTTTAGCCTTGCTTTTTAAGACTAAAATATATGTTAAAATTACTCTCTTATATGCTATAGAAATTAGGGAATATCTTATTATTAAATGCTAAATTTCAATATCACACAATATATTATAATTATTAAGATTAATTAATGGGACAGTACGACTATTATTTGCTGAAAAAAATTTACAAGCAATTATATTTAATATTTACACACATATCGAAATTAAAGAATTTCACTTTAAAAAAAATATTAATACATTTACTATATTATTATATTTAATTATTATTATTATTATAATTTAATTTAATTAAGTTATTATTATATATTATTGATTATATATATTTAATTATCTTTTTTTTTATATATATATAAATTTTTATATTTTATTATTTATTATATTATATTATGTAACTAAATTTAATTGTTTAATAATAATTATGATATGGTATTGTCAGCTCTAGTATAAGAACTCATTAAGTTCATAAAAGAAGTTCATATATAGAGCTATACCATGATATTTCTCTTTATAACTTCAATAGACTTTTTTTAAGAATGTGAGTACTCGTTAATTCTGAGGTAATTTGTGATGTGACTGAGGTGACTACGACAAGAAAGGCTTATTAGATGCCATTTTTAAAATCACGGGGAAGAAATAACAACTTCACTGACTTGAAATTTTAGTGCGTATGGGTGGATGTTAAAAACTAGCTACAAATTATGATATATGATTATCTCGTGATATTTGTAATATGTTTGTACCCACTGTGGCGTGTAAAAATGTTTGCGAACCTGCTCGTTTACCCAGCAGCTCGTGTCGTCCGAAATCACAAGATAACATTTTTTTACAGCAAGCCACTGTGTTAGTTTAATGAAATGAACAGACAATGTTTTAATTGTAGAATGATTGTTTCATGAGTAGAAAATTGATAGTTATGTACTAAGGCTAGTGATACTGGCAAAAGTAACTAGAATTGGAGTGAGAGTGAAAGAGAGTGTATTGTTGCTGATATGCTGAGCGAAGTGTATTTACTCAATTGTCACTTTATTTATTATATACTCTGAGTATTAGAGAGTTGAACGAGTTTTGTGTAAATGTTATCAAAAGTTATTTTCTTGAATTCACACGTACGATGTCGGTTGAAACTCCCATTATTTATGAGTGTAATTATGCAATTTGCTATGTCGAATGATAATATAGCATCTGCGAGTGGACATGCATGACATTGATTGATGGTGTTACATTGTTTAAGATGCTGTAATGTCATGTAAGTGTAAGTAAAAGTGTTTTGATTGATGAAATATACTTCATAGTTAGGGTTTAAAGAATCGGTCTAAGTTATTATTCCTTATATGTGTGTAGGAAATGAGGTTAGTTCATATGTGTGGAATGTTTGTTCGTCTGTTACAGGTATCATTGTAATAATGGTGTAAATGTTTTCTGGGCTGACTGTAGTCCATGTTAAATGAATGAATTTCATGAAATCAGTGTTTATGTCAATTACAATTTTTAATATTAGTTTAATATGTTCACCATTAATGAAAGGTGTCAGTACGTCCTTGTTATAAGCTGTGTATGGAGTTTTAAAATTGTTAATCTCAGACAAAATATTATATACGCTGTTTCTCATTCTGTTTACTAACATTACATAATTAGACACCAAATTTATATTGTCACTTACAATCATAAAATTCTCTATTTCTAAGAATCTTCAGGCTGCCTTTTCATTACTTTCTAGTATTTTAGTTAACTGATCTGTGACCTCATTTACAGATGTTACGGTGTCTTTTAATTGGGTTTTTTAGTTAAATGATTACTTTGTTATATCCATCATCATTCTCGGCTAACATAGAAATTTCAAGCCTTAGTTCCTGTACTTCCGAGTCCATGGCCGTGCCAAACATCGCTTGGAAGATCTTTCCGGCACCGTTTAGAAGGCCTCTTTCCTGTCTCCTGGAATTGTTGTAACACAAGATCCATTCATCTTCAAGTAAAATTTTATTTCGCTCAATAATAAGTAGATATTCCTGATCAAGATGGTGTTTGTACTTTTCGTCATGACCCTTGTAAAGGTAGTTCGCTTACATCGGTTTGTTCCCTGATTCTGGTTTAGGCTGAGTTGTTTTATAACACTAAAAATTGTTTGTTTGTTGGTTTTTGTGCTAGATGTAAAGAAATTGGTAATTGCGTGTAATTCCTTTTAGTAACTATGTTGTCTTTTGTTTTTGTTTCCACTTCCTGTATCAATCCGTCTGCTCTTCGATTATTTATATCCCTGTAAAATTCTTCTTCCGTCATAATTCGGCTTCTATTTCGCTGTATACCTCTTTGAAATCTCTCTCCTATTGCACTAAATTTCTCCTCATGCTTCTTTTACCATCTACTTTTTTTTCATTTAATTTTACTAAGAGTTCAGATGTGGATTTATATTTGCTAAATATTTTCGCCCCCTTTTCTTTATTCTTCTTATAACTAAAACTCATATAAACATTGGTCCATAGCAGCACACGCCTCATTTCTTCCGATACGTTTATGTCGTATCTCAGTTCCAGCTCCTCTAAAAATTCGGTTATCAACTTTCGCAATTTATGGCAGAAAGTTGCAATTGTAGAGCCTCTTCCCCACTTCATGGTTGAGAATTCTTCAATCAATTTCCAAGTTTATAATGAATTGCTGGAGCTAGGTTGTCCAGCGGTGTTTTCTTGAAATCTGCGTAGGAGGTAGCTTCAGTTAATTCTGGAGTTGCTTCCGGAGCTATTCTTGTGGAACTAGTTGCGTCGGTGCTAATATGCACCAAGGCGCACGTGATTTTTTCACTATCTGTCGTAATCCCTTCTTGTTTAAAGTTTTGTTCAAGAATTCTTAACCACGATTGTATATGAGGCCCCTTTGGTCGTCCTCCTGGTTGTGCTGGCCCCTCAAGAATAGGGATCTTGATTTTGAACATAAAAAGGCGATTGATGTTTACTGCCACAATCGTTCCTGATTTTTTTTTGTATTTCTTCGTTTTATTCAGCTGGAGGAGTCATACTTCTTCGCAATATGTTTCTTGGTAATACTGTTAGTGTTGTTTTTGGTGTTAAAGGTGGACTAAGAGTCTCGAACTCTGGATTAGTGTCTGCACCAGTTGGTGTGGACATCTAAGTACTTCCACTTTTTCTTGAGCATTTGCCTCTTATCTTTCAATCAATAGACTCTGTTATATTATGTCTTTCCAATTAGCATTCTGCTACTTCTCTTTTAGTTTTGGCTCGCTTTTATTATTAATTTACTTTAGTTTTATTCTCTCTCCTTTTTAACTCCCTTTTGCCCCTCTTTTTAGACCAAACTATATATATATATATATATATATATATATATATATATATATATATATATATATATATATATATATAATATATATATATATTATATTTATATATATATATATATAATATATATATATATATATATATCAACAAAAAATTTGATTCTTAAATGTATCTTAAAATAAATGTTACCAATAACTAATCTTTATACTTCTTGTATTGCCACTAGTAAACTGGAAACAGATGGTTGGAAAGGATATTTTCAAATTTTTCTTGGTGTTGTAAACAGAGAAATATGACAAGAAAATAAATAGCAATTAATATTTATGTTACTAATAGTGCA
>JABUQX010115060.1:65000-73509 GCA_015478945.1 Trachelipus rathkii
ATATATATATATATATATATATAATATATATATATTTATATTTATAATATATAATATAATTATATTATATATACTTATAATTATATATATATATATATATATTATTATATATATTATATATTATATATATATATATAATATATATTATATTTTATATATAATTATTATATATATATATTATATATATAATAATATTATATATATATCATATATATATATAATAATATATACATATATATATTTATCAGTACTTGGCTTTTCAAGTCAGAGTACTTCTTTGAGTATCCTGGAGGGCGTATGGTAAGTTAACATCTTTTTATTGTGGTATTATATAATACTAAGTTACTTTGTACTTGTTATAGTATATTATATACCTTGCTACCTTATAAAATTGCAAAGTACTATGTGCAATAGTTATATATACTATTATTGGTGCATTTTATATAAACTTGCCTAATAATAATATATTTTTTATCATTTTTTATATCAGTTATTTAATATTTTATTTTATTCAATGTTATTCTTAAATAATAATTTTCCTAATTTACATGATATTTTTGCAAATTTTGCATATTTATTATATATATAAAAATTAATATTATATAATATATAATATATATTAAATGATATATATATTAATATATATATTATATATATTATAATATATATTAGATTATAAATATTATATAATTAATATATATTTAATATAATATATATTATATATTATTTATATAAATAATTTATTTATGATATATATATATATCATATATATATATATATATATATATAATTTATATATATATATATTATATATTAATATTATATATAATATATATTATATATATATATAATAATATATATATTAATAATTTATATAATATATATATATTAATGATATTATAATATATTAATAATATATATATATATATATATATATATTAATATAGATATTAATATTATATATATAATATATATATTATCATACTAATATTATATATATATAAATATATTAATTGGTCATTAAATATAATATATTATTAATATAATATATAGTATATATTATATAATAATTTGATATATTATATATATATATTATATATATTAATATATATATAATAATTATAATAGCAGAGTATAATAACCAAAACATAAAAAGGTTATATAACTATTATAAATTAAATTATATTATAGTTCAAAACCAGTGCGCGGTAAGGAAATATCCTTACGTTATTCCCTTTTATTTACAAGTAACATTGTAATATACATAGGATATTATATATATAAATAATTTTAATACATATAAAATATTATATAATTAAATTATAATTAAATGATATATAAATAATATAAATAGTTTAAATTAAATAATAAATTTATATATATAGATAAAAAATAAATTTTTTATAAATATATACATGAATTTGGGTAATAGGATGAGCAATTTAATACCTCGTGGTTAAGAGTTCTACATGATTAATACTAAAGAAATCCTCTTACTTCATTATTAATAATACGACATTTGGATTAAAAACTTAAGTTTTTAGGCAGTTGTTTATCTGAATTTGTAGTAGGAGATCGTCATGAAATTTGCGTTCTTTTTCTTCCCATTGTAGAACAATAAGACTTTCTTTTGATTCCAGAGTTTTCCTGCTTGCCTCTATCATTTCTAAATCCTATTTTAATACAGGGATTAAGTACATTAACATTTTTACGCCTCAGTAAAACAAAGATTCAAAACGTTTCCCCAAGAAATTTCCACTGAAACGCTAACGACACTGATAGCTATGACAATACAGTATAATGCGAAATTGTGAAGGTATATGACTTTCGATCTTGTAATGGAACTTTTTCTTTATCTGGGGTATCGTATTCAGTTAATCATCAAGAAGTGTTATAATAATTTATTAAATATTATCATATTTCAAAGGTAGTAATAAATGTTTTAATCTCGTAGATGAAACACCAGCAGGTTGCACTCTCTGATATTTTGCATATTTATAGCTTCCTTCTACATAGAAATGAATTGTTAGAAGTCATTGTATTATCAATAATATTATGTATTAATATATTATATATTAATAATATTTATCAATAAATACCTACGATTAATACTTTGTGTTCTGTCTGTTTCTCCTACCATTGAACCTCAACTGCAGTAGGCCCTATATGAGAAGATAAGAGAATATAAGTCAATAGCATAGATAGATAGATAGAATAGGAATTTATCTAAGGCGACGCAAACTGGCCTTATCAACTTTATTTTTCCAAAAATACATACTTCCGACTAAAAATATGATAATAAAAGCTCTATTTCCTTTCTTTTTTTATCTTGTTTATTTCGCTTCATTTGTTTTATTAAAATTGGGTAAAATATATGAAAATCATATCCTTCATTGGTCGCTCCCTTGTTTGCACGTGGTTTTTTCAATCTAAACTAATTGCCTAATTTACGATCGGGCAATCGCAAGCAATTAAGATAAAATCTCCAATTTTGCGTAATTACCACCGTAGCGAATAAGCGCTTTCAATTGCCAGCAACTTTTAATAAAAGCAAAGTACATTTCAAACAGAATCTGATTCAGATTTTGGCACATCTATTCTTAACTTCATTTTGTTTCGAATTTCTCTAAATTATTACTCTTCTCTTTTTTTTTTTCGCTTTTGATGATGTATACATTTAATTTAACTTAATTATATAATAACATATTTTGTTACTTTTATTAAGTTTGTAGGCCACTTACAGTTATTTTTATACTATTAAACCTTAATGAATATAATATAATTATCTATTCTATATTATATATATCATCTTATATAATATATATTATATATAGTATATTAATATTATTATATTATATATAATATATATATATATATATATTATTATATATTATTATATATATATAATTATATATATATATATAGTATTATATTATATATATATATATATATATATATTATATATATATATATACTATATATATATATATAATATATGTATTATATATATGTAATATATATATATATATATATATTATATATATATTTTAAATTTTTATATATATAGCGAAAACATCAAAAAATACACCTAATACCCTATCATATATATATATTCTATAATAGTATTTTCTTTATATATAGAAATTTATATTTATTTTATTTTTTTATAATAATATAATATAAATATATGTAGAGTATATTTTTTTTATTTATATATTATTATTATTATGTATATATTTATATATATATAAGGAATGTATGTCACAGAAGTAAAAGCAGGAGCGGAAATCCGTATTAAAATTGACAAACCGATCCAAGCTTAAATAGTTTTATTACGTCCCCATCATAGACACTTTTAAATCATTTACCGCCTTTGCTGTAGAAGTGCACATAAATAACTTCCCTGACATAAATGGACTAATATTTTAGATATTATTTTCTTAAGCCTGCCATTTGAGAATAATATTCGTACGAGTATATTGTAATTTATCAGCTTACGTAAATTAATGTTTACTCCAATGGACATCCATGATATTAGGTCGGGTTTGAACATTTCTCTACTCTACGTTTAATTTGACTCATTCTTTTCTCGTTTCACCTTTTCAAAGGGTGCTCTAGTATCCTCTCGATCAAACACTGTAGTGCCTTGTGAACTTGTTTATTGGGCACTCCCATCACTCTCTCCTTCTTTATATGTCCTAACAGGCTTATAAACACTCACTCGAACATATTCTTTTGAATAACTTATAAAATGGCGAAACTTAAACCTGAATCTGTGAGGCTTTTAGGGGCAGGATCCTAACAATGCCATTTGTCCACACCTTCCAATCATCATTTGGGAGTTGGCATCCTTCTATGATGTTGTTGATGACTCCAAGCTTTCGCCATCTTCTTGCTCTGATGTACGGCCTACTTTTTTATGAATTTCCGTAATGACCGTTATCTTTATTCATTTTACACAACCACCTCTCTTCCATTAGATCACATGTCTTGTTCTTGGCCGAAACTCAAATGCTTGGGGGCTCAGATTGCAAACCCCACTTTGTTTCCTTCCTACTATGTCTATTCTCAATCTTCAGTCAAAGGCGGGTGTTTAGCATTCATGCGCAACGACGTTGTTTGTTTTCGTGTTTGGAAACTTCTAAATTTTCAACCTTAAGGCGTACTCTTTCAACTCTCTAACAATCATCCTTATCAATCAACAACTAAGTTCAGCTTTTTTTTTCTCCTAACTCTGCGGGCAATCCTAAATTTTTCGACTTTCCAAATCCCAAAATAGACAACTTCCTTTTCTTCTCCTTTCTCTGAATGTCATCATCATTTTAAGTGATTTCAATGTTCAACATCACCAGGAGCTTTCTTCTGGTTCTTAAGATACAGCCGATGAACCAGCCTTCCATTTTCTGTCCGGAATAGCTTTGAGGAGATGACGCAACTCCATACCCGTGTTCCTGATTACTTTGGAGATGAACCCAATATTCTTGACCCTTTTTTAAATTTTTTTAAATTTTAATTATTTTCTCTTAATAGTGTTAAACACTTTCATCCTCTGGGTTCCTTTGATCCCATTTTAATCTTTGATCCAATTCAATTTTTTCACGTCTTTGGCATTTTAGAGCTGAAAATCGGTCAGGCTTGTAGTCGAACTTCTTTGATTTCCTTTGGAATGGTTATTGGTTCGGCGGGAGGGTCTTTCTGACAGGGTAGAGCTCATAACAGAGAAAATTCCCTTTGTTTTATAGGTTTACCTTCCATGTTTTTAATCTTCATCTAAAATAACAAACCTTGGTTTAACTCATCTTGTTCTCGTGTTATTCTCAGCTTTAAAAAATTACTGTTTTCTTCAAACTCCAGAAATTCATGCAGCTTGCAGTATATTTCATCCCAGAATCACATACAAAATCTATTTTCAGCAACATTAAAAATACTTTTCTCTGTACAAAATGCAATGATGTTTCTGGTTCCTTTTCCACACACCCTTTCTGCAGTTTTAAAACAATGTCAACTCTTAACTTTACTTCTTTTTTCCCTTCTCTGATATTTTCCGACAGCTCAACTTTCTCTTTACGGTCTATTAAAGGTTAGCACTTGGTTCAGAATTTTGCCTATAATTTCACTTTATACGATTCCGGAAATATTTCCCTTTTTCTCCCCCTCCAATACCTTTATACCTAATAATGTAATCTCTCTCTCTCTCTCTCTCTCTTCTCTCTCTCTCTCTCATCTCTTCTTCTCTTCTTCCTCTCAGTGTGTCTCTCTCTTTCTCTGAGGCCTAAGTAAAGTTAATGCCTATGGTCACTGATGATATCCATTCTGAGGTTCTCAAAAATTGTACCTCCGAGCTTGCAATCTACCTTGGTAAACTGTTTCGACTCTGCTTTTCTACTTTTTCTTTTATCACCACTCAAGAATTTTTAATTAGGGCAGGGAAAACGTGGTTGGTTTCCAATGTCTAAAATCTCCGTTTCTTAATCTTTTTACGCGTCCACAACCTTCCCCCCCGACTTTTAAAACACCAAAATTTAAATTAAAATTACATTCATCTTCGAAAATATCCAGTTCAAAAGATTTTAAGTTGTGTACACCAAGATGACCAGGAAGTTATTCTTTCTTCGACTTATTATAATTAATTCTTTTTCTCTAATAAATGCTTTCTAAGGGATCTTGGTGTTTCTTCACACCACCCCAGCAAGCAATCAGGGTGGTGTTCTTTTCACGCCACCCCAGGTCATTTCTCTTTATGGAGGTGTCGTTCGCCCCTGTATAGCATGCCCCACACATCTGAGAAGTTACACTCTCACAGCTCGCATTGAAAGTGGTGCAGTCTACGACGACTTAGCTCAACTTCAATTCAGCTCTAACTAACTTCCACTGATAATCTCCAAGTGATTATTATATCTATGCAATTTCTTATCCATGTTGATCTTCTGAACTCTTCAGGAGTATACCTCCTCTCTGAGAAAGAGCTCGTAATAGACTCGTCCTTTCAATACACCACGCTTTCCCTATGTTCATTTTTACATCTCACTGAGTTTCCATACTTCACGCTTTTCATTTACATGTAAACCTTTGTAAAAATATACAAGACACAACACTGCTTATTCTACTTTCTCTCCATACTTCTTTTATGGAAAATGGTTTGTGTATTGAGGGTAATTTCGGACTTCTAATTTAACACCTTGAGATCAGGTAATTATTTAAATTATTCATCGCGAGTTCTCGAAGCAAGGTTATTCTTATTCTATCAAGGACTTGTTGCAGACCTGAATGGTTCTTACTTTTTAAACCATTAATATATACTATATATATTATAATATATTTATATATATTATTATAATATATTATATATTATTTATATATATTGAGTAAATAGAGTATATTTATTATATATAAGAATATATAAGGTATATTAAAAATATATATATAAACTATATATATTTATATATATATATATATATGCTAGAATAATAGTATTAGAAATATATTATATATTATATATTATATACTATATAATATATATATATATATAGCTAATATAATAATATAAATAATCATATTAGTATATAGTATTATAATGATTATAATCATTAATATATACCTATATATATCTATATATATATAATATAGTATATAATATATATTATATATATATATATATATCATAGTGGTTACATATGATAATGTTTATAGTAATTATAATATATATAATATAGATATAGATAGTATATATATTATAGTATATATAAAGTATAATATAATATAATAGTAAGAACAAAAGTTATATTATAATATAATAATGACATTATTATTTTTCGCTGCAGATTTACATTCGCACATAGGGAGATAGGTTTAGTAAGTATTAGTTGGAAAGTTTTTTTGGTCCATTCTCTCGAAAGGCTCATAATAATAGTAAAACAGGAACAAAAGTCTTTCTCAGATAGGGAGTAAATATCATGCTATCTGTTTGGAGACCTTGGGTAAACTCATGAATGCCTTAGGAAGTAGAAAAGCATGTCGCGTAATAACTTTAAGAGATCTGTAAGGGCAAATTCACCCTCTAAATAACTGGCACTGTGGCTTCTCCATGAGCGACTACTGCTCTTCTTCGTACGGATTTCTGTTACTCTTATCTAAGCCATCTGAGTCTTGAGTCTGAGACTGCTTGGCTAGTTTAATAGGGTCTGTGGCAGATAAATGGAGAGCTGTTGTTAAATTAAGAAATTAACATGGTTTATGGATCTGCGAAAGTGCAGTCAGCCTGTGACGCTGCAAGTAACAGAGTTTTGACTGCTCTTCAGATGGGAGGGGATGCAGGAAGGGGGCCAGTGGATAATGTTGGATTCTTCTAATGGGGAAGGAAGGACTGAAGGCGATTACGTACGCTCTCCTACCAAATCACTTGTTCACTGACGGGATCCCACCTTGGTGAGTTTTCTGAGTGTTTTCTATCGATCATCCTACTAGCTTCGCTTAATTAGAGAAAACTTATAGGATACGCGACAAGGTCTAATGTCTACTCTATGTAATACTTCTCTATATAGGTCTAAAAAGATCTAGAATCGAGGACTTAATCTTAATTCTTACTACCAGGAATTACTAGATAACTCTCTCTCTCTGTAATATATTGGCTATTTGCTACTCTAAAGTTTTAGCTATTAATCTCTTCTTACTACTTCTAAGTTCTGTACAGCTCTTAGCTCTTACGTATCTTTAACTAGCTCTAAGCTCTCATAGATCTAATATCTATATATATATCTCTATAAAGTAAACTCTTATTTAAACTATACTCTCTGTTCTTAAGGACGGAACGCCTTATATAGAGCTCTGCTCGAGGCAGCTAGTCTTAGTACTGCTCTAATCCTATTGTCCTACCTTATGCTTAATACTGATCTCCCTCTTCTAAGGCCTTAGGTCTTATATTTCTTCTTCTGTATATTAGCTTTCCTTTCTTACTAAGGCTCTATTTCTCTCTTTCTATTTCTAGACTCTAAAGGTCTACTCTATCACTATACTAACTAGTGCTCTACGGATCTACTTAGTTCTCTCTCATACAATAATTAACCTACTATCTATCTGTTATTGTCTAGCCTCTATCTGCTCTTGATTATCCTAGGGTGAGATCTATGCTACTACTTCTATCTACTATGCGCTCTTTTAAAGGAGGTATAACTCTATAGTATCTCTCTTAACTCTTCTCTCTACTCTGTGTACTACTATCTTATCTTCTACTTTACTTTCTTCTTACTAGGCTGTTACTAACTTATTCTTGGTCTATTTCTGTATACTCTGTACTCTCTTCTGACTGCTCTTTTAACTATCGACTAGGCTCTTTCTGCTCTATTTACTTATTCTTTTTATAATTACTTAACCTCTCTTCTCTAGCGCTTCTCTCTATAACTATCTACTCTTTCTTTCTCTATCTCTTCCATCTATCGGCTTATCTAGCTCTGTCTCTTTAATGCTTTTCTTTATCGTACTTTTCTCCTTCTTCTTCAAACTCTCTGCTCTC
>JABUQX010115061.1:0-24390 GCA_015478945.1 Trachelipus rathkii
GCTCCAAATTATTATATAAAAAAAAAATAAAAAAACTATTATTAAATCCATTAAATTATTTAAACATCATTTAGGGATTCTTGGAATTAGAGGAATTCCCGAATCTTTTCTATGAAGCTATGAAATGATGAAAAAACTATAAGTACAGCAATAAAAAATTTTGAGATGACCTCGCCTTATGCCTTATAATTAATTACAAATAATATGAATACATCCAAAACCCATCCAGAATAAATTAACCCAAACCAAGTATGTTAATTCAACTAATGGATTGGCTTATCTTATGTCCTTTGACAATTTGATGATTTCGAACTCAATCCAGGATTAAATCCCCAGTACCGACAAAAAGCAGTCCAAGGATTGGGATTGTTCAAGAACAAAACCAAACCCAAAACTAAAGTTTGTCCAGAACCGAAAAATTTACGCTATGTCGATGTAAAAATTGATCCCAAGAAAAATTCCGAACATAAAATTCCCAATATAAACAAAATCCCAAACACAAAAATCTCGACACAAAAACCTGTGGGTGGAAAAGAACCCCACAGTTAGGTACTATTATAATGTAACAAATTAACTTTAATTTAATGAAATAATTATGTTCAAATGGATTTAAAAATACATTCATGAATCTAAGAATTTAAATGCTAACAAATAGTTCATGACACGTGTTAATGAAAGAAACATATTGAAACATACCCTATCAAGTAATCTTGTCTAAGAGGGTTTTTGTGTCTTGGTAGATTTGACAATTCCTAGAATAGACACAAAAACTCCATGAGCTACAAAAATAAACGTCAGTACTATCACATTGTATACAAGCTAACTAAAATGTTCTATCCTATCATATATTTATCCATACCTTTAGATTTTACACAATTTCAAAATACGATGAAAAATTTCCAGTGGATGTGATTCAACTTGTTATTTTCCAGTATAAAACTTTGCAGAATAATAGTAAAAATTTACAAAAACTACTACTGAAACAAGAATTAGACAATAGTGTAAATCTGTATTACATTAATGATAAATATGAAAATCCTCATGCACACATAATGCCTACACATGAGTATAGGCATGCATCTATGTGCATGTAAGAACATAAAAAACATGAAATTTTACGAATCCAAAAAAAAAATCTAAGAATAAAATGTAGATGAAAACAAATATTACCTCAATGCTAGACTTCCATTAGTAGAGACATGTAACAAAGAGAACCATTCGTGTTCTAATCAGCTGATTACCCAATAATCTTTTCTAATTTATTACCGCCAAAAACAAATAATTATTTTTTTTGCGGACAGATTATTTCGTATTTTACATCCCCCCGCACTAAACTTATGCCCCCTCTACTAATCAATCATAATGATTTTCACAGAGGCAACGATTTAGGCGGAGTGATGTATGGGTTTCATTATACATCTATTAGGAAATTAATGATTCATCCATAGATCATACAATATTTACATAAATCTACACATCATAAATCTAAATTTTTTTTCTTAGGCATTCAAAAGAAGTGCGATTTATTACCAGGTTTTCAATATCACTCCCGAAAGCTTCTGTAGCAACCATTAATATGTAAATCCCATTTATATCAGTGATTTCCATTTCCATTTATCACAGAATTTGAGTAACTTATCAAAGCAGTGGTCAGTTCTTCTAGTAGGTATTCGTGCTTTTTGCCAAAAAATGGAAACTTCTTGAATCACCAATGCTGCACTTTCCTTCATAGTAATATTTACAACTCTTACATTGTAGAAAAAAAACGCTTGAAACGTGCCCGTTCGAAGGTAGTTTGGCTCCGACGATTTGATTGGAAATGTAGTTATATCTCATATTACATAATACAATGTAGCTTAATTAATTATTTACAATTGCACAATTATGTGTCCTTGTTTGTATCACCTCACAATTTTAATATTTATATGATCTAGTCAACCTTTGTACTCTCCTCTCTTCTTCGAGTAAGGAATGATACTCATCAAAGAAATGGTCTTTTTGGGATTCGGACATGAGAGTAAAAGGAACTTTTTCCAATACTAATTGTAAGCTTGATCTAATTTCTTCACAATAAGATACGAAGGGTCGTGAAGTATTATATAGGCTTGTTTGTTCAGTAGTCGTGGGATGAGCACTATGATAAAGGAAAACTTTCAGACATTCTGGAAGAACTGGGAGTAGGGTACCAAGGAGGTGGAGTGGTGACATCAAAATGGGGAAGAATGTCTGTCGAGGTGGACGGAAAAGGAATAGTAGGAAGGATTTCTGGGGGTACATAATCCGTAGTACACTCGTCCGAAAAAATTTCAGATTCCATAGATTCCTCGGAAAAAACTGTTCCAGATTTAGATGTGCTAGGACGGGAAGTAACAATAGGGATAGGGGAAGTAGTGTCTTCTGCTTCAATTTCAACTTCTACAATTTTCCGTTTTGGGGAAGTGGGGGTTTGTGCTTCATCCGGGTTGTTAGCTACTTGAATGATTAAGTTCTCTTTTTCTTCAGAAATGGGAATGTTTCTGCGAAATGAGGAACTAGTACATTGACGTTTTTTGGAGGGTTCAATGGGTGGTATGTTCTGCGGGACAGGGGCCTTCTCAATAGATTAGACTCTTTTATGGTGAAAAATTTTCTGAACTTCTCCATGAATGTCTTTACAAATATGGAATTGATATGGAGTCCATCCGAGAGGAAGGGAGAATCCATAGCAAGAGATTTCTTCTTCAAATATGCAGCATGTGGGGTTATCCTGGTCGGTTCATGTCTTGTCTTGGTCCAGTCACAACTGTTTAAAACGTGGTTACCCATTAAACATACTTTATTGGGCCACGTGTATTGTGTGTTTTTGTTGAATGCTATGTCTTCAAATTTGTTTAAACACTTGATGGAATGTTCTCTCATAGCATAAGGATTTAAACTAGGGTGGTGCTTCAAAAAGCTTTCGTAGGCAACTCCCCAAGTACGCATGAGACGGGTTTGGTTATATGCGTACATATCCTTGATAGTGGGGATGATGAGATACACCCTAATGGAAGGGTTACAACTTAGAGCATGGTTAGTTATTTGTTCCATAATTTGAGGGACATCATCGACAGAAAAATCAGGGACGGGTGCGATGACTGTTGTTGTGTATTTCCCGTCGTATATCATCTGCTTCTTCCAGGCAAGAGGATATAAAGCCCATATGACTAGGATATCCACGTCTCGTGACATTAAAGTAGTTACACGAGATGGACACTCCTGTATCCTCCGTCACGACTTTATATCGGTGATAAGTTGTAACTCATTATGGCTGGAAAAATGTTAATGATCGGGACCAGTCAAGTGGCAATATTTGAAAAAAACAAACAATTGCTTTTAGAACAATATGAGTTACAACTTATCACCGATATAAAGTCGTGACGGAGGATACAGGAGTGTCCATCTCGTGTAACTACTTTAATGTCACGAGACGTGGATACCTAGGTATATGGGCTTTATATCCTCTGCCCTGAAGAAGCAGATGAGTATAAGCCGACGGGAAAAGTACACAACAACAGTGCCATCGCACACCGTCCCTGTTTTCTGTCGATGATGTCCTCAGAATTTGGAACAAATAACCTATACGCATTGCGTCTATATTTACCTTTCCATTGTAGGGTGTATCTTATCACATCCACGTATCAAGGATATGTGCGCATATACCAACCCGTCTCATGCGTACTTGGGGAATTACCTACAAAAACTTTTTGAAGCATCACCCTATTGTTTTAAATCCTTATGCTATTGAGAGAACATTCCATCAAGTGTTTAAACAAATTTGAAGACATAGCATTCAACAAAAACACACAATACACGTGGCCCAATAAAGTATGTTTAATGGGTAACCACGTTTTAAACAGTTGTGACTGGACCAAGACAAGACATGAACCGACCAGGATAACCCCACATGCTGCATATTTGAAGAAGAAATCTCTTGCTATGGATTCTCCCTTCCTCTCGGATGGACTCCATATCAATTCCATATTTGTAAAGACATTCATGGAGAAGTTCAGAAAATTTTTCACCATAAAAGAGTCTATTGAGGAGGCCCCTGTCCCGCAGAACATACCACCCATTGAACCCTCCAAAAAACGTCAATGTACTAGTTCCTCATTTCGCAGAAACATTCCCATTTCTGAAGAAAAAGAGAACTTAATCATTCAAGTAGCTAACAACCCGGATGATAGTCACAAAACTCCCACTTCCCAAAACGGAAAATTTGTAGAAGTTAGAAATTGAAGCAGATAGACACTGAACTTACCCTATCCCTCATTTGTTTCTTCCCGTCCTAGCACATCTAAAGTCTGTGAACAGTTTTTTCCGAGAATCTATGGAATCGTGAATTTTTTCGGAGGCGAGTTGCTACTATCGGATTATGTACCCCCAGGTAAACTCCTTCCTACTATTCCTTTTCCGTCCACCTCGACAGACATCCTTCCCCATTTTGATGTCACTACTCCACCTCCTTGGTACCCTACTCCAAGTTCTTCCAGAATGTCTGAAAATTTTCTTTATCATAGTGCTCATCCCACGACTACTGAACAAACAAGCCTATATAATACTTCACGACCTTTCGTATCTTATCGTGAAGAAATTAGATCAAGTTTACAATTAGTATTGGAAAAGGTTCCTTTTACTCTCATGTCCGAATCCCAAAAAGACCATTTCTTTGATTGAAAATACTTTACATGCATCCATAATGTAAAATTTTTGACTATGTACATATAAAATATTAATAACCAGATTCTTTATGTAAAGAAGGACACATAATTGTGCAATTGTAAATAATTAATTAAGCTACATTGTATTATGTAATATGAGATATAATTTAATTTATATTAAAAACTTTCTATTCACTGTAATGGATTTACAAATAAAAATTGTGATAAATTCTAATTCTTTATTTTTTATATAGTCATTAATTCTTTGATAAATAAATAATTGAAAAATTAGTATGCTGTGAAGAAGAAATATTTTATTTGTTGACAAAATTGTATTCTACATCAGTAAGTTATCTTCCTTTATCGGAGATTCCTAATAGGTTTAAGAGTTGGAATGTAAACATTTACATATTAACGGGATTAAAACTGCTAAACCTATGTATAAGAAATGATGAATTTGTAAGTAATTTATTGATAGCATCTAAATCCAAGTATGATTTATGATGTGTATTTTTATGTAAATATTGTATGATCTATGGATGAATCATTAATTTCCTAATAGATGTATAATGAAACCCATACATCACTCCGCCTAAATCGTTGCCTCTGTGAAAATCATTATGATTGATTAGTAGAGGGGGCATAGGTTTAGTGCGGGGGGATGTAAAGGGGATCATTTTTCCACAAAAGAAACCATTTTTGTTTTTGGGAAAATAAATGTAGATATAGAATATTGGCATTTAAGAGGATTAAAAAGAATGTTTTCTTTTGTTACATGTTCATAATGAAGTTCACATACTTTACGGAAGATTTATTTTATTTTATTTCTTAGGATTTTTTTTTTATTATTAAGATATTTATTATTTATGTTCTTACATGCACATAGATGCATGCCTATACTCATGTGTAGGCATTATGTGTGCATGAGGATTTTCATATTTATCATTAATGTAATACAGATTTACACTATTGTCTAATTCTTGTTTCAGTAGTAGTTTTTGTAAATTTTTACTATTATTCTGCAAAGTTTTATACTGGAAAATAACAAGTTGAATCACATCCACTGGAAATTTTTCATCGTATTTTGAAATTGTGTAAAATCTAAAGGTATGGATAAATATATGATAGGATAGAACATTTTAGTTAGCTTGTATACAATGTGATAGTACTGACGTTTTGATGTTTAAATTTGTAGCTCATAGAGTTTTTGTGTCTTTTCTAGGAATTGTTCAAATCTACAAAGACATAAAAACCCTCTTAGACAAGACTTACTTGATAGGGTATGTTTCAAAAAATGTTTTTTTTTATAATATGTGTCATAAACTATTTGCTAGCATTTAAAATCTTAAATTCAAGAATGTATTTTTAAATCAATCTGAACATAAATATTTCATTAGATTAAAGTTAATTTGTTATATTATAATAGTACCTAACTGTGGGGTTCTTTTCCACCCACAGGTTTTTGTGTTTTGTGCCAAGTTTTTTTTCTAAATTTTTATATGTGGGATTGAATTTTATGCTCGGGATTCATTTTTGTGACATTATAAAATTTTACATCGACATAGAGTAAATCTTTCAGTGTTGGACAAACTTTAGTTTTGGGTTTGGTTTTGTCTTGAACAATCCCAATCCTTGGACTGATTTTTGTCGGTACTGGGGATTGTCCTGGCTTGAGTTCAGCATCATCAAGTTGTAGAAAAACGTTAAGATAAGACAATCCATTAGTTACATTAACATACTTGGTTTGGGTTAAGTTGTTCTGGATGGGTTTTTTGATGTATTCATATTTGTAATTGATTATAAGGCATAAGGCGAGGTCATTTCAATTTTTATATTGCTGTACTTATTAGTTTTTTTATCATTTTTTAACTGCATAGCAAAGATTCTGGGATTCTTCTAATTCCAAGAATCCCCTAATTGATGAACAATTTAATGATTTAATGGATTTAATAATAGTTTTGGTATTTTTGTATATAAATATTTAATTCGTTATATTACTTTAATAAAAGTAAGAAGTATCTTCTTCTCATTATCCGCCGTGTTCATTATTTCATTCATTTATTTAATTTAATTTATCTAATACTCTGTTGTAACTGCTAGTGGTTCAAGATCTTCGAATCATTGGGTTCCTAGTTTTATGCTTCAAAGAACTTCATCACCATCCCGCTATTCGTTACTATCATCTGTTCTACCTTTGTCAATCACATGATCACGGTCTGTACTGCTTTATTCCTCATCATCTCGGTTTTATCTTTCGGACAGTCAACATACTCTGGCACACGAGCAGTCCCTGTGATAACCCGCGTTGGACGAAACCCTAAGTTCTGCATTATCCGGTGGCCACGGAGGGGAAATTAAACAGCTCCGCCTGTTTTAGAATTAATTTCATCTTTTACGGATCTTTCATCAAGACTTTTCCAAAGGAAGGCCATCAATTGGTCTTGAATTGACGTGTTAGGTGGTCAGTCAAACTCTTCGGGGGTTCGCACTTGTCAGAGATAATCTCCCTCCATGTTTCTGATTAAGTTCCCACCTGAACAAAAACCACATAAGAGATTGAACAGAAGCCGTAAGTATCGCACCGCAGAGGTGTATGATGGTAGAAGTCGAAAGGAAGGGACGAATTCCCATAAAACAACCCGTTTTGGTGGAGGCCTGGCGGGGATTGGCCAAAGATATCAAATTTCAACCTTCTTTAGTAAATTTTTCAGGCAATAAAGCCTTAATATTATTACAAAATAATAGTGAAACGATTAAGATATTAAAAAAAGGAACGATTGTAGGACAAGTGGAGGAAGTTACTACGGTGGACGATCCCACTGTGAATGTAGTTGAGAAAAAGAGAAAGGTGTAGACTGACTATTTTCAGGCGATATTAGCTGCTACAATCTTAGTCTTTAGGAATAAAAAAGGATCAACAAGAGAAGTCGGAAAATACTTCTAATAATAAGATAAGATTATATTTGATATCAAAGATAGCTGAGAACAGTTATGCACAAACGTTATAACACGATACTGACACCTTTCTTTTTTCTTCCTTAACAGATGTATATGTAAGATATTCACGCAAGCCTTTGGATATAATTATATTGAATAAATAACAAAGTTGAACAAAAATATATAAAAAGAGAATTAAACGTATTAAGCAATTTTTAACCATCTTTCATAACTTAAGAATACAACAAATAGGTGACGATGGATAAACCCACCTAAAAACAGATTAGAGCAGATTAGTGGGTAGGAGACTTCACCAACAAGAGGACTTATAAATTAAACTAAGATCTGGATAAAGAATTCAAAGGTAAATACAAAGATTAAATTTCAAATACGTAGATTAGTAGATCGAAAACTACGCAACATACTACCACAAATTTTCAGTGGTAGCAGAGCCTGTTACTCCGATTACCTTTTTAGTATATGCAGAACGTGACTCCACCGTCCAGACCTAGTAAGAGAACCCAACAAGATTTAGTTGACGTTTCTACCGAGATGACAGAAGATAAGAAAAATCCTAGGATACGAATACCCGAATTCTCAGGGAAAACAGATGAATATGAAGAATGGCGCACTCGTATTAATGAATGGGAATTGATGGAATCAAGATTTTATGACTACCCAGGATTAATCATAAAGAGTAGCCTAAGA
Source organism: Trachelipus rathkii (assembly GCA_015478945.1). Taxonomy (NCBI): domain Eukaryota; kingdom Metazoa; phylum Arthropoda; class Malacostraca; order Isopoda; family Trachelipodidae; genus Trachelipus; species Trachelipus rathkii. Next base: position 8,325 of record JABUQX010115061.1, read on the forward strand.
GGAGAGGCATGGAGATGTGTAGATGCTATAACTCTGGAAACTCTGAAGAGCAACAATGGAATACAAGAAATAGTAAAACAACTCGATAGCAAATACAAAAGAGATAATCGAGTGGAGACAATAAAAAAGGTAATGGAGTACTATGATATAGAGGAAAAGAAATGAGACGTTAAGAGATTATTTTGAGAGATTTGAGAGGGCCCAGCGCGAAATATCTAAAATTGAAAAGATGGGTAACCAAGATCAGATAAAAGGGTGGTTTGCACTGTCTAGAGCAGAATTGTCAGATACAGAAAGACAAATTGTCATTGGGGCTTGCGTGAAAGAAAACCAAGGATATGAAAATACCAAGAGGGAAACACTACGCATTACAGAAAAAGAAACAAAAGAGAAAGAAGAAATAAATCGAACTGGATGGTATGAAAACGAAGATAAAACTCCAGGTGATAAAACCAATAAGAAAAATAGATTTGGAAAATTTATGAGATGCTTTCATTGTGGATCAATATATCATATGGCAAGAGAGTGTAAAGAAAGGGTTACAAGTTGCTGGATTTGCAAGGATAAAGACCATGTGGCGAAAGATTGTCCGAAGAATTGGATAAACATAAAAAAGGGTGAACAAAGAAAAGATGATGATGTTGCATGTGCATGGTCTGTCAATTTTCCAGAAGAATTAACACATGGCGACTCATTCTTTGGGAAAATCGAAGGAATTATTGATACCGGATGCCCTAGGACAATACTGGGAGAGAAGTGACTACCATTCGTTCTCGGAAGATTAACCGAGGACGAAATAATAAAAATAGGAAATAATCAGGAAGAAGGAACGGGATCTTTTACATTCGGAGATAGAAGATATAAAGTGTTAAAAATCTTGAAGATACCAACTTGGTGGAATGGAAGAAAAATTATACTGACAACAGAGATAGTAGAAGATAACGTTCCTTGGCTCATAGGGCTAAAGACATTGCAGACGTTAAGGGCTGGTATTATTTGGAAAAACGAAGAACCCTGGTTAGATCTGGGCAAAATACAAAACCATTGTGTAAAATGTAGATTGGATGATAAAGGACACGTCAGAGTTCAACTTATGGAACAACTTAAGATAGAAAGGAAGGTGTGGTTAGGATGCCAATGGATAAAAGATGAACCCAATTGGAAGAAAATAAGTTACAAGTTGCATCTACAATTTGGTCATGCAACATACGAGAAACTGAAAGATCTGGTGCTCAGTGGAGTGGAGAAAGAACATGAGGAGAAACAAATAAAGAAATTTTTAGAGGTACTGAAGAATTATTGTGAGACATGTAGCATCTGCCTAAAATATAAAAGGAACAAACCAACTCCAGTGGTGGGTTTTCCTTTAAGTAAAATCTTTAATGACACCATAGCTATGGATATTGGGGAGTTAGACAATAACAAATTTTTAGTTATTGTCGACCTAGCAACGAAATATACACAGGCAGAATGGATAAAAGACAAGACACCTGTTACGATAGTCAAGAAGATCCTACAGACATGGATTAGGTTATTTGGACCTCCTAGAAGAATTCTTTCCGATTGTGGATTAGAATTTCACAATGAAGAAGTGAAGTACCTCACAGAGGGCTTTGGTATAGAACAATTGAGCACAGCAGCTGAAAGCCCATGGAGTAATGGGATTTGTGAGAACTCTGTTGGGATCATTAAAAATTGTTTAAGAAAACTAAAAGAAGACAACGTTCATGATAAGGAGACAGCGTTATACTGGACACTAAATGCCAGAAATTGTTTGAAAATGCAGAACGGGTTTTCTCCACATCAGCTTGTGTTTGGAAGAAACCCAGTTATACCAAGTATAGATCATGATGGAGAGATAATACCTACGTTAACAAATTATGGAAATGACGATGAAATTATGAGACATACTTTGGAAGGGTTATCAAAGGCAAGACAGGCTTATATACAGATAGAATCATCCGAAAAATTAAAAAGAGCTTTGAACCATCAGATAAGAGAACATAAAATCGAAGAAGTACAAAGTGGAGAGGAAGTATATTACAAAAGAGAAAAAGACATTAGATGGAGAGGACCGGCAACAGTTGTGGGAAGAATTGGTAAAACAGTAGTGGTGAAACATGGAGGGACCCTTCGAGAGATAGCTAGAGTACACATAACCAGGATAGCGAAAAATACTGAGCAGAGAGCAAAAACGAAGGATGAGGGAGAAGAAGAGACCGATCAAAGAACAAGGGAACAAGATCCGGATAATACCGAAAATGAAGAGGTTTATGATTCTGACGATGACGATGAGATGATGAAAGAAAGGGATGAAGAAGAAGAGATTATTGATGACTACCAAGAAGAAAATCTTTTGGAAAACGCTGAAGGAACAGAAGTCGAGTGTGACCGGGAAGGGTCTATTGTCGATCAAGATCAACGGGAAGAGAATAAGCAGGTAAAAGTGACAAAGAAAATAAAGAAGAATAAAAGATAAATGATTAAGAACACACAAGGGAAATTACAAGAAGTGACAATATTGGGGAGAGCAGGAAAAGCTACAAGCCAAAGATGGAGTGATTGTTACAATGTAAAAGACAACGATACCGGAGATGTCACCTGGATTGATTTAAAAGATTACGATACTATTGAAAAAATAGAAGACGATCATGATGTATATATAGGATTTGAAGATGAGGAAGTGTTGGAAGCGAAAGTGAAAGAAATGGAAAACTGGAAGAACAATAAGGTGTATGAAGAAGTGAAATATGCTGGTCAGAAATTGATTAGTACAAAATGGATAGTGACATAAAAAATTATAAAAAAGAACGCCAGTTACATTTGGTCAAAATACAAAACCATTGTGTAAAATGTAGATTGGATGATAAAGGACACGTCAGAGTTCAACTTATGGAACAACTTAAGATAGAAAGGAAGGTGTGGTTAGGATGCCAATGGATAAAAGATGAACCCAATTGGAAGAAAATAAGTTACAAGTTGCATCTACAATTTGGTCATGCAACATACGAGAAACTGAAAGATCTGGTGCTCAGTGGAGTGGAGAAAGAACATGAGGAGAAACAAATAAAGAAATTTTTAGAGGTACTAAAGAATTATTGTGAGACGTGTAGCATCTGCCTAAAATATAAAAGGAACAAACCAACTCCAGTGGTGGGTTTTCCTTTAAGTAAAATCTTTAATGACACCATAGCTATGGATATTGGGGAGTTAGACAATAACAAATTTTTAGTTATTGTCGACCTAGCAACGAAATATACACAGGCAGAATGGATAAAAGACAAGACACCTGTTACGATAGTCAAGAAGATCCTACAGACATGGATTAGGTTATTTGGACCTCCTAGAAGAATTCTTTCCGATTGTGGATTAGAATTTCACAATGAAGAAGTGAAGTACCTCACAGAGGGCTTTGGCATAGAACAATTGAGCACAGCAGCTGAAAGCCCGTGGAGTAATGGGATTTGTGAGAACTCTGTTGGGATCATTAAAAATTGTTTAAGAAAACTAAAAGAAGACAACGTTCATGATAAGGAGACAGCGTTATACTGGACACTAAATGCCAGAAATTGTTTGAAAATGCAGAACGGGTTTTCTCCACATCAGCTTGTGTTTGGAAGAAACCCAGTTATACCAAGTATAGATCATGATGGAGAGATAATACCTACTTTAACAAATTATGGAAATGACGATGAAATTATGAGACATACTTTGGAAGGATTATCAAAGGCAAGACAGGCTTATATACAGATAGAATCATCCGAGAAATTAAAAAGAGCTTTGAATCATCAGATAAGAGAACATAAAATCGAAGAAGTACAAAGTGAAGAGGAAGTATATTACAAGAGAGAAAAGACAATAGATGGAGAGGACCGGCGACAGTTGTGGGAAGAATTGGTAAAACAGTAGTGGTAAAACATGGAGGGACCCTTAGAGAGATAGCTAGAGTACACATAACCAGGATAGCGAAAAATTCCGAGCAGAGAGCAAAAACGAAGGATGAGGGATGAAGAATCCTTCCTGGGAGAGGAAAAAGAAAAGAAAAAGAAAGAAAGAAATCCCAGTCTCTTTTGAAATCTTAGAAGTTAATTCAATCACAACCACAGCTAGTTATGTAGAAGAACAGATTATTGATGAATACGAAGAAGAGGACATAAAAGATAACGCCGAAGGAACAGAAGTCGAGTGTGACCGGGAAGAGAACAAACAAGCAAAAGTGACAAAGATCAAAATAAAGAAGAATAAAAGATATATGATTAAGAACACACAAGGGAAATTACAAGAAGTGACAATATTGGGGAGAGCAGGAAAAGCTACAAGCCAAAGATGGAGTGATTGTTACAATGTAAAAGACAACGATACCGGAGATGTCACCTGGATCGATTTAAAAGGATTACGATACATTGAAAAATGAAGATGATCATGATGTATATATAGGATTTGAAGATGAGGAAGTGTTGGAAGCGAAAGTGAAAGAAATGGAAAACTGGAAGAACAATAAGGTTTATGAAGAAGTGAAATATGCTGGTCAGAAATTGATTAGTACAAAATGGATAGTGACAGAAAAAATTATAAAAAATGAAAGAAAATGTAAAGCTAGATTAGTAGCAAGAGGATTCGAGGAAGAAGATAAAGATATGACAGTGGATGCTCCAACATGTTCTAACGAAACACTGAAATTGTGTACAGCCATCATAAATAAAAAGAACTGGAAAATTCAATCGATAGATGTGAAGGCAGCTTATCTGCAAGGGAAACCGATAGATAGGAAAGTGTATATAAAGCCACCAAGAGAGGCTCGAACAGAGAAAGTATGGAAACTGAAGAAGGCGGTATACGGTCTTAGAGATGCAGCCAAAGTATGGTATGAGAGTGTAGTGCGTATACTCGGGGATCTAAAAGGAATTAAAAGTTTATATGATCCGGCTTTATTTTATTGGAAAGAGAACAATGAACTGATAGGTATTATGTGTGCCCATGTAGATGATTTTTTCTTCGGAGGGAGTGAAGTTTTTATAAGCAACATCGTGAGAAGAATCAAAGAAATGTTGAAAATAGGGAGTGAAGATCAAAGTGAATTTAAGTATATTGGGGTGAACGTCAAACAATTGCATGAATATATTGTTTTGGACCAAATAAAATACATTGAGAAGATAAGAATACCTGAAGAGGATAACTACTTAGAAGATAGAGTATTAAGCGAGAGAGAAAAAACGAATATAGATCGGTGATAGGCCAATTGAATTGGATTGCACAACATACAAGACCAGATGTGGCTTTCGACGTGAGTGTCAACAGTAAAGGTAACAATAGAAATATCACTGCTCATGATATGAGAAAAGTTATAAGGTGTGTAAGGAAATTAAAAAGTAATGATACACAAGTGAAAGTGATGAAATTACGGGGAAGAAAACTAAAAATAGAGGTATACTCAGATGCTTCTCTGGGAAATAGAGCTGAAGGAAAATCTCAAATTGGATACATAGTAGCAATAACTGATGGAAAAGGGAATAAATGTCCAATAATATGGAAATCAAAAGTAGCACCGAGGGTTGCACGATCCACTATTGAAGCAGAAACACAAGCGCTCACAGAAGGTGTAGAGGAAGCCATATTTTTGAAAACTATGTGGCAGGAGATGATTGATGACGAAATAGCAATAGAGGCATACACCGATAGTCGTACATTGGAAAGAATAGTTAAGGCAAATACATCAACCAGTAATAAAGTATTGAGAATAGATATTGCTAGATTAAAACAAATGATGGAAAAACAGGAAATACAAAATATAAATTGGATACCAAGGTCGGAACAGATTGCGGATGTCTTTACTCGCGATGGGGTAAAAAAGAATGTCATCCAAAAGTACATTATGTCAGAAATGTAAACAGACAGAAGAGATTGGAGGGAAAAAGAGAAAGGTGTAGACTGACTGTTTTCAGACGATATTAGCTGCCACAATCTTAGTCTTTAAGAATAAAAAAGGATCAACAAGAGAAGTCGGAATATACTTCTAATAATAAGATAAGATTATATTTGTTATCAAAGATAGCTGAGAACAGTTATGCACAAATGTTTTAACACGATACTGATACCTTCTCTTTTTTCTTCCTTAACAGATGTATATGTAAGATATTCACGCAAGCCTTTGGATATAATTAAATTAAATAAATAACAAAGTAGAGAATTAAACGTATTAACCAATATTTAACCATCTTTCATACTTACAAACACTTGTAAGGAAAACTTAAGAATACTACAAATAGGTGACGATGGATAAACCCACCTAAAAACAGAAATACCCACCTAAAGCCTTTAGAGCAGATTAGTGGGTAGGAGACTTCACCAACAAGAGGACTTATAAATTAAACTAAGATCTGGATAAAGAATTCAAAGGTAAATACAAAGATTAAATTTCAAATACGTAGATTAGTAGATTGAATTGAGTGACCAAGGTCCTAATGAATATCCCGAGTGGAATCTTGAAAATTTAACCAGCGCATTTAGGCTAAATGAGGCAGAGTTAACAGTAGATCAAAGGAAACTAGTGATTGAGTTATTGATGCGTTATCCCTCTGTCTCGAGTTTGGGAGATTCTGATGTGGGCTGCACAAATGTCATTAAGCATAAGATCGAGACCCTGACTGAGGATCCTGTGCAAAGTGCCAGTCAGAAGGTTACAAGGCCCCATGCTCAGAGAAATCGAGGCAGATTGTAGGAAATTGGCAGATGAAGGAATTATCCAGCGGAGCAAGTCCCCATACTCAGCCCCAGTGGTACCTATTAGAAAGAAAGATGGTTCAATCAGATTGTGCATCGACTACCGGGAATTGAATAAGATCACAAAGGGAGATAGTTTTCCTATTCCAAATCTGATTGATATGTTGTTTAGTCTTCAGGGCATGAAATATTTCACAACAATAGATCTCATAAAAGGCTACTATCAGGTGGAAATGCAGGTGGAAATGGAGGAGACCAGCATCGAAAAAACGGCTTTCACCACTCCATTGTCCCATTGGGAATTTTTATGCATGCCGTTTGGAGTAAAGAACGGCCCTGCCACTTTCCAACGAGGGATGAGATATGCTCTGGCGCATATACCATGGAATGAATGCATGGTATATTTAGATGACGTCCTTATTATTAGTGAAACGTTTGAGAAGCATCTCGAAATTTTAGAAAAAGTACTAGCAGCATTTGAAGAAACTGGGTTCAAAATAAAACCAGCTAAAACTTTCCTCCTAAGAAAAGAAGTTCAATATTTGGGTCATAGAGTATCTGAACACGGTATGATCCCCTTAGAAAACAACTGCAAGCCATAATGCACGTTTCCAGTACCACTACCGTCAGAAATTACGGGCAATTTCTGGCCACAATGGTAAATTTCTATAGCGTACATCGCTCATTGCTAAGAAACTAGCCAAACCACTGTTGAATGTTGAGTATAGACTGCTAAATGGACAGAATCGGTCAGGGCGCCTTTGAGGCGTTGAAAGAAGCATTAACATCGCCACAGGATCCTGTCGTATCCAGATAGATCAGAAAAAAGCAAAACCCGTTACTATTGTTAATGTGGACGCCTTCAGATATCGGGCAATAGGAGCCGTGTCTTTCCCAGATCCAAACCGGGGAAGAACGTCCTATAGCATTCATTCTCCACAACGTTTAACAAAGCCGAACAACGCTATATAGTACAACTCAATGGGATGCGCCTGAAATACGATGGTCCGTAATGGCGATGAATCCTTGCCTTTGTTGGTTAATAAGAAGGCGCCGTAGCAACACTGATCATCAGCCACTTTTATATTTGTATAGCATGCCGTTGTACAACGCACAGGGTTGCCTATTTTTGAAGAGATAAAGACATAGATTATACGAGTTAAGGTTATACCCGAAAAAAGAAAAATATTTGTGTCTGAATGCCTTTATCTCGCTTACACTAATAGTGAATTTACATTTAAATGGGTTTAATCGGAACATACCAGGCAATTGGATGCTGACTCAAAGCACGTATGTACATGCGAAAGGTAATACACCCTCTCTCCAGAGAATTTTAAGTCAATGGATTATCAGAAAAAATTATTTTTGCCGAAAGGAAGAAATTCCTGGAGGAGTGAATTCTCCGGTGCGGGCATTTCGCAATTGGAGGTGAAATTGTTCGATTGTACGATCATCTAAAAATAAGACAAGAAGTGGTTAAAGAATTGTTGAAAATAGGGGTGAGTATGGATTACCAGCTGGAAGAGATGCTAGACAAGTAACTAAGCAATTACATCTTATGAGACAATTGGGTCAGTTTCCCATGACACAGGCGATAATGGCCTTTGCAAAGTTGCACCATTTGCAGGTTTGGGTATATTATGGGGACTCGAAGCCGTTGAAGTTCGGAAAGGATACCGACAAGAATATTTGTCATATTTTGTGTTGTGGTGGAGTGCACTATAATCTTTTGGTGCCCCAGCAAATGCAAATAAATAAAGACTACGAAACCGCCAGTGCTAACTTGGTAACCCCTGAAGTATTCCCGGAGTGGACATTGTTAGATGAATCGATGGAAGAAAAGGGAGCTTCTGAAGAAGATCCACCGACTATTATGGAAAACGCTACCAATAATCCCCAAAACACCGGTGGGGAGGTAGAAAAAGGGATTCAGGATATCCTCAAATACCTCAAATAGTAATAGATCAGGATAATATCATCGATCCCTTAGAAATTGACCATGATAACCTTGACGAGTTACAGAAAACAGATTATATATTAAGACGCTTAAAAAGAGCGATATTACAAAAATTGCCCTTCAATGGGCCACTGAAACCATTTGCACGTGTAAGTAAATATATATATTTAAGGAATGGTCGGCTGTATAGAGAGTTTTCCACAGGGGAGTTTGCACTGATTGTCCCACACTATTATTTGACTGAAGTGGCCATAAAAACACATTGGATGTTCGCCCACATAGGAAAGCACAAGTTACATTCTCTGCTAATAAATTGGATATGGCATCCTAAGATAACAACCATCTGTAATGATATCGCCACCACCTGTTATAAGTGTCAAGCATGTAAGATCTCTAATATCCTGTACGTTCCACCCACACTAAAAATAATCACTTCAAGACCTTTTGAATTGGTGGCGATGGATCTGATACAATTCCCTGGTTCAACCCAAGGGAATAATTATGCCTTAGTGATGGTGGATCACTATACAAAGTGGGTGTCTGCTGTTCCTTTGAGGAATAAACAAAGTATTAATGTAGCAAACGCATTCCAACATCGAATATTGCCATTTCTACAAAAGTTACCAGAACGTCTTTTAACAGACAACGGCAGAGAATTTATAGGGCCAGAATTTGAAGATCTTTTAAAACGACAACAGATTAAACATGTACTGACTACTCCTTATACACCATCTTCCAATGGAGCTGTCGAGCGGGTAAATCGCACCATTAGTCAGTACCTTAGAATGTCCATAAAGAAGTCAAATAAGTGGGATGAAGAGTTGTCCCAAGTTTTATTGGTTTACAATCATACCACACATGCAGAGACTAATATAACTCCCTGTGAAAATATATTAGAAGGGGTGAATGAAATGGTTGCTGTTGAGGAGAATGTTGAATGTGACGAGAGATTTGTTCCTTATGAATTACATCAAGATGGGTGGGCTAAAAGTTCATCTTCCGGAAATCTGACGACAATAAATTCGGCATCGAGATAATAGTGGCGCCGTATGAAAATACTCCAAGTGAATGATAACAAACGGTCCCTAATGTAATAAAAGTCCTACAGAGGACGGAAACAATATCGAGCCTCACCATCGGCAGTTAAGGAATTGAAACATGCCCACCTGATATTTGATGATAACCCGCATTCCCAAATGATATGCGTTAAATGAAAAGTGCCGAGCCAATGTTGGGTAATGAGATAGAGTTTGAGGAATTTTTGAAAACGAAGAAGATGGTAGTAACATTCACTGAACATGATGACATGAATGATTTTGATAATGGATGATGACGATGATGATGATGACTCATTTGTAGGATTTACTATTGATGAGGAAATATTAGCCACCATTAAAGGAAAATTTGTAGAACTGTTAAAAGAACAGGAAAAGATAAATTTAGGGTTAGGAAAGATATTAGATAAGGGAATAGGAAGTAGGCAGTTAGAGATAGATAGTAAGATAGGATCAGATAAAATAGTTCCTCAGGAAGAGGAGGAAATTAATGAATATTTAGCCTGGGACACCTCTGATTTGATAGAGGAGGCCGAATTCCGATGGGAGTCTATGCAAGCTCCCCCAGAAAATTTGAGGGAATCTTACCCCACTGACAAAACCTTTGAGGAGCGCATCCAAGCGTATTCAACTCCAATAGTGGGAATACCACTATCTGAAGAAGCCGAAGAAGAGGCATATTTAGAACATGAACAAAATGAAGAAGATCAACAAGTTCTTCCTGATGAGTTATCCTTTGAGGGTTTTGAAAGCGTAGATAGATTAGTAATTGAACGGCTGACGGAGCTTACGTCGAAAAGAGATAGCAATACTCGTCCTTATACACGGTCGCGCGGGCCGTGTCAGGACTTACCAATAGTTTTTCCTTTTATGATAGAGCGGAGAGCGCGAAATAAAAACAAAAAGTAAAAAAATAAAATAAAATGCAGTAAATTTATTAATAATAAATAATAAAGATAATAATAAATAATAAATAATAAATTTATAAAAGTTAAAAGGCAATTGGAAAATAATTGTATTTTTTATTTTTTTACAGATTCTGGTGCTAGGACACTCATGGGTGGAAGATCTAAAGAGGGAATACACCCCGGAATTACTCCCAGGAGCGGAAGTAACATTTGAATCATATCCGGGGAAGGGTCTAGATTTTTTTCTGAGTCTACTAGATCACATAGTAAAACCCCACTACACCCACATGATGATCTTTACGATCATTCCCGAAGCTTACCAACGAATTTTTCTACGAGACCCAGATTCGCATGAAGGACCTGGGCGTTACTGGATCACAGTAGCTAACTTCAATTATGAAAATGACCGATTCGCTAGGCGATTTACGCGCTTCTCTGAGAAGTGCGCAAGGATCAACCCTCGTATGGAGGTGATCCTAATGATACCCCCCGTTCCTAGATCTAGTTGAGTATAATCGCCAGCTAGTTCAAAAATACCCACCTGGTGTGCAAGATCACTACAACAGCGCTCCCGAATATTCCGATCATATTCTGAATCGACAGGCGACCCAGATGCACTCCCATATCAGACAGTTGCGAACCGCAGAAATCAATTGGCATAGGAAGAACTCCTATCCTGTAATATATGCCGTTATGGATATGGGAGGTGGTATGAAAGGCAGAAATAGGGACTTCTTAGAAGGAAAGGTCCATACTTTGGGGGATATAACATTTCTCAGGGATGGATTGCATCCGACCCGGGCTCTAAGTAGAAAGTTGTTGGGAAAAATGAAATCGTCCGGGGTCTTTGGACAAGAGCTAAAAAGAGCAATAGTTCCTTCGGAAACAGGAGAACAGGAAACATCCGTCGTCTCAGAGACGAATGCACCAGTCAATGAAAGCCTTCCTGAAATAAGGGCACCTCTGGAGGATATGGTAATCCTCAGTGAAGTGAGTGGGGAAATTAGTGGAGAGACACAAGGAAACATAAGTTTATCCTTGCCACTCGTGACTACAGCAGCGACCTCTCAAGTGGCCACGACTTCTACAACTGTGTCGGGCCCAGTAACCACAGGGGCGGAAATGATCACTTCCACTCCCCGTTCTCGACAACATTCCCCAATACGTTTTGGGGACATTGATCCTCACACTCTGAGTGTGACCACAGATGTGCTAGTGGAGCGGCCAAGTCGGTCAGTTGTTCGTAGGAGGGTACGATCCACTCCGTATCAAAGACCAGGGAGTGACCAACCACAACGTCTGGCTGCCGAGGTACCGGAACAGTCGGTCGCAACCTTGAGAGTACCCCGGGAGGCTTCTGTTGTTTCTGTGGTGGGAAATACACAAACTGAGTTGGAACGGAGGGTACAGGATTTCCTGATTCATACTCAGGGATTCTTATCAGCGTTCGGAGAAACTCTGACAATAGATGAATTAAAAAGGCGGATAAGTCAGATATTCGGCCTTTAGAGACCAATCTATTCTGTTGATTTTTAAAGAAAAAGAAATATTTTATTTATGTTTGTAAAGAAAACAACCAAAGAAACTTTAGTTATCATTTTGTTTTGAAAGAATTTATTTGTTTATATTTTTTTTAAGAAGTATAAAGAAAACGATGATTTTGTTGATCCTATAAAGAAATTTATTTTTGATTTATGGTAGAAAGTTGATTTGTTATTATGGAAAAAAAAGTAGAGAGGAATTATCTCAGGGATATGACCTCCCGTTTGATTGATCTAAGAAAAAAATGGGTAACCCCAGTGTCCGATGTGCGTCAATACTGGAATTGACGGGTGGGGAGGAATGAGATGGTAACATGTCTTTGTCTTCCCCATCCCACAGCTAGGAAATAATTGAAGACAACTCAGCAAGAGAGTTAACCTCCTAATATAGAGAGGAGAGGAAATATTAACTATCATTATCTCATTATCAAACAAATTATTGACGGACGCCAGACCTAGTTAGACGCCAGGAACATTGCCTTTTTGTTCCCTATAAAGGGTACTATATATTGTTATTTCTGTTTTTTTTATAAATAAAATAATTAATAATGATAATAAAATAATAAGAAAAATTAATAAAATAATATAAAATAAAAGTAATTAATAATATAAATTATTGAATTTGTTTGCTGATTCTTTGCAGTTAAAGTAGAAGTTGAATTGATGAGTAGTTTGTAAATAGCTAATTAAATTAAATAAAATTAAATAAAGTAAATTTGAATATCTATGAATTCAGATATGTATGTATTTAGAGTAATGTAAAGAGAGTTTTATGTTAATTATCTGAATTCTTTAATAAATTTAATAAACTGTAATTTCTGGTGAGATGAAGGAGATTTCTTGACAAGCTTAATTTTTTTGTTTTTCTATCTCAGGTCCGGGTTGTAGAAGCTGTCCCGGTTGTGAAGCAAGCTGTTCCATCTCAAAGACGAATAATTTCACAAATAAGAGAGTCCTCAGAGGATCCACTCTTTGCCGAAGATTATCGAAGGCAGATCTCCAGAGATGTCATCATTACCCAAGGTACTAAAAGCCTAAACAAATTTTTTATGGCTTAATGAAAGGAGAACAATGTATGAAGAAATTTTTTATCTAATATAACTATTCGTCAAAAAGTAATTCTCCCTAAACACCCTAGAGTATTACCTGAAGTAATTTCACTTACCAGTAGAAGCTAACCAATACTAAAGAGATCTTGCTTAACGACAACAAATAAAAAAATTATACGTTCATGCTACCAGAAATCTTACTTTGAGTAGATTCTGAAATTTACTGTGATAACCCCAAAGAACCCTTACAAACCAAATACATCCCAAATAACTTGTGTACCTCTAAAAAGATTTCCTTATAAGAATAAAGTATTTTTTTACATTATCAAAAAGAGAAGTTATTACAAATTACTTAGGGTAATAAAAATAAAATTTCCGTTAAATACAAAAATAAACTTTACAAGAATAATTATTCAACATATCTTTCTGTTAACTACAAATAAATAAAAATTAAAAAAAATAATAATCATCGAATACTGTGAAATTAAACCTAATAATTGCTAAAAATAAAATTGCTGTTAAAAATAAATACACTAAAATTATTACACATAAATTTCTTAAAGCAATAACATACTGTTCAACACAAATGGAATCCTTATAATTAAAATTTCTGTAATAGTAAATGACGATTATTTAAACAAAGTTTTTCTTATAAAATAATATTAAAAATAAAATTATTCTTGAATATAAAGGAAATAATTCTTTAAGGATAAAAAATTTTTTTTTTTTCTATTTTTATCTATATTTGTTATTTTATTTTTCATTATTTATTCGGATTTATTATACATATTCTTCATATTTTTTTTGCTTATTGATATAAATATGCGTATGTATACATACACATATTTATATACCTAATTCTCGAATTATTTATTATAATATTTTAATTACCTGCATTTTTTTTGGAAATATATATATTTATTTTTCATTTCTTAATATTTATTTAATAAAAGCCATTTAGAGGTGTATTTTTTTTATCAAAGCAGCAGAGAGAGAGTAAAAGCTTAAAAGCTGTAAGTCATTGTTGAGATTGGTAAAGTTGTCGTATCGATTGTAACAAAGAGGATTGGTGTAAGTATCCGCCCCAATTGTTGCCGGAAGATTTTGAGAATATTGACGATATTTGGTGTATATTTTACTTGGCTTTGGGAACAAGTTGATCCAATCTTGTTATTTTAATAGGTAACCGATATAAATTGGAAATAGTTGCGGTTCAAGCAGATGAGCCTCAGTATAAAGTATTGGTAACGTAATTCCGCCAGAGAAAACGCTACGAAAAGAGTTCACGCTTCCACCGATACAAAAGATCTTCATAACATACCACCACAAATAGAGACGGGTCTTCCTCCTTCGTTGAACAACATCAGTTCCAGAGAGGAAGCTTCTCTGAAGACGAGCTCGTCACCGAGATTGTACAGGTGAGGGTTTACTTCAATTGTGGTGGGTATCAATATTGTTCACAATATTATAATTATATATATATATATATATATATATATATATTATATATACTATTAATATATTATATATATATATATATATATATATATATATATATATATTAGAGATGTTCTGATAGTATCGGTATCGGCAGTATCGGCCATTTCTTCGGGTATCGGTATCGTTAATATGGCGGATACTTGGCCGAAACTTCTTACTTTTTGGGTGAAAAATTATGAGAAACTTTTAGATTAAATAATAAACCTAGTTTCGATATATATTGCTAGTACTAGGTTATGTTTTTTTTTTCTTTTTCCTCGACTTCTTTTTAACTTAGATTTTTAGCGTTTCTCCAACTTGAGTTTTAAGCGTAACATTTCCCTATCTAGATAGCCATTATTATAATTTATACAGATTTAGCTTCTACTTTTTTAGTTGATCAATACAATAGTATTTTTGTTTCTTTTTTTCTACGCAATTACTGAGTGTGTGTGAGTGCGCGAGTGTTTTTAAACTTTCTGGATTATTCATATTATAGATATTTACTGTTTTAGATATTTGGCGTTTTAAAATTTCAGGTTTTAAATTTAGGCTTTAGTGTATGAATAATTTTTCCTCATTTTTCCTTCGGTTTTTGTCTGTTTTCTTTTTTTTTTTTTTTTTTTTTCTTTTTTTTTAATTGTGTGTGCGTGTATAGTATTTTATTTGCAGCATTTGACATCTTTATTTTTGCCTTTTGTTAGTATGGCCTGCCACTCTAACTCTGCATGCCGTTGGAAATACAAACTTCTCTAACTCTAACCAATATTTTGCTCTTGTCTGAGACCCAGATGGCTAAGAATTCATCCTCTAACTAGTTTAATATATCCAACTATAACTTATTTTATTATTTTCCGTCTGAAGGTTGGGCATGGGGGGGGTGCCTATGTAAACATAACCTCCTATAACACGTCTCGCAGAATCTCAAATCTCCTACTTCGATGTTCTGTGCTTAAAAAATTTTCTTCCTCTACTACAAATAATCTTTGTGCTTTGCACTGTTGCTAACAGAACAGATTTTGCATGCCTTTTTTGATTACCTACTACTTCTCACGAGACTGTTATATTCTTTCATCCAAATACTGAGTCCTCTATTTAAGGGGATTTCATGTACACAACACTAAATGAAATGGGTTCTCTCATACTGATCTGGTGGGGAAGGAAGCCGATCATTCAGTATTCTCAACTATCTGGAGCAACTAATTAAAAGAACCTACACACATTCCGGATTTTCCACACAATTCTTGAACACACTTGACTATGTTTCACGCACTAGTCTTCCTCTCTAATAAATACACGCACCTTCACTCTTATCGGTAAATCTACCACAACTTATATCTACCTTAAATTTTAATAC
>JABUQX010115062.1:0-7500 GCA_015478945.1 Trachelipus rathkii
CTTGTACTTCGTTCGAAGATCAATTTAGATTGTTTAGCAATTTTCGCATTTATCGTGAAACGCTTTCCCGCGTTTTTCGTGCGCCACTTCATTAGTTCTTTACCTTGGAGGGGCAAGTTAAAGGTTCCAAGGTGTAAAATATGTACCATAGACAGCTCTAGGATCAGAATCGAGAGTGGAAACCAAGAAGCTTCCAAATATTGCTCATGCATAAAATCAAGGGAATCAGAAATCCAGACTCAACAATTGTGAATAAATGATGACTTAACTGAATTGACTGGGGGAATGGTTCCAAGTGGTGAGTATGATTCAGGAGAATGCAACTATGCTGAAGTACTATTAAAAAGGAAGGAATCAGGCCAAATCCCAACGTTAGAATTGGCAAGGAGAGGGATCCAGATGAACCACAACTCCGAAACAACTCCAAGAAGAAAGATTCAGGATGAATTCCAACTTTAAAATAGCACCGAGGAAAGATTCACTAACAAGTAATCCCACTCAAGATTATCAGCCAAAAAGAAAAGAAGGAATCCCAAAATCGGAATGGATCCCACAATTAGAATATCAGCCCAAAATTGGAATGTCTTGAAGGATTCAGGATGAATCCCAAGATAGGAACCCTGTCAAATATAAACAATTATTGGTATTTATACCATAATTTATATTTGCATATTTGACAGTTAAAAGAAGTCACATATATCTATTCTACTAAGAAACATACCCTGATATATCCAAGAGGGGTTTTTCTTAAATGGGGAATAATGATGTCAACGGCCTTCCAGCAAGCAACAAGATAGTAAACTGTAATAAGAGTCAAGTTTACTATCTGTACATTACTACAAATCTTACAGTTATTAATTAATAAAATCAAATAAATTTGCAGCACTGACCTCTGAGACAACTAGAAAGGCTTATCAACTTCTTCTGTGTATAAATATTCAGCACAATTATATTTTTACTATCATCTGTGCTCCTGGTGCTATGTTTATCATTAAGTTTATATTATATCATTCATACATATAATCATAACAAGATGTACTAAAAAGAAGAAAAACTGGTATAATATCTATAAATGTTATAAGGGTTTTCAATAATTGAAGACATATCATAAATAACACCACGTATCACAGCCTGGATTAGAAATGGTAAACAATTCCAGACTGTATTATAAAAAACATTTCCGAGAATAAACAACACCAGAATAAGATAGCGAATTGCCAATTGACACCATGGATGCATGATCAATATCTCCCTTATATCCTCCCCCACTAAATCTAACCCACCTCAATTTTCCACGTCGTTCGAAGAAAGACGGGAGTGAAGAGGCAAAGAGCATAGAAACAGCGCGTAGGGAAGGATACTCAGGACTCTCCACTAAGCTATGAATATTTACAAGATATATTGCTTAATTTATTTATGTGGTGGAGAGGAAGTACGCTGGGATCAACAAGTGTACCCGACGGTGAGGTACCTCTCTCCGCTCTTTCTAGGAGATATGAAGTTCGAAGAATTTTTGATTTCGGAAGTCAAAGTATAGGAGATTACGTCAATGTTAGGTTTGTGATGTTCAAAGATAGTGGTTTGAAGGTCTAGTCAGCACAGTAACCACCTGACACCATCAGGGGTAATACGGAGCAGATTAGATTTTCTCCGTAACGGAGGAAGTTAGTCTTCAGGACTCCGTCGGCCTGCTGACTTGAATGACTTTCGAGGAGGATTGTGAACTTTGATAGAAAATGTTGATACAATCTAATTTTTACCTAAAGGAAGATGTAGAACTATTTAGCTCGTTTCCCGGAGCTTTCTCGAAGATTAACCCGATAGAGGTCTCGAAGATTAACCCGATAGAGGTCTCGAAGATTAAGAGTAACAATACCAAAAAACATCAATATGAAGGATAGTGACACTCCATAAAAAAGTGTTATCTTTACTAAAATCGCTCAGAATATATGGTGGGAGGTCTGACAAAAGTTAATGTTTACCACAGTCCTACCCCAACAATATATAAATAAAAGATTATGATTAAATAGAATTAGTTAATACACCTTGGAGGGCAAGTTAAAGGTTCCAAGGTGTAAAATATGTACACGAGCACAGACAGCTCTAGGATCAGAATCGAGAGTGGAAACCGAACGCTTCCAAATATTGCTCATGCATAAAAATCAAGGGAATCAGAAATCCAGACTCAACAATTGTGAATAAATGATGACTTAACTGAATTGACTGGGGAATGGTTCCAAGTGGTGAGTATGATTCAGAATGCAACTATGCTGAAGTACTATTAAAGAGGAAGGAATCAGGCCAAATCCAAACGTTAGAATTGGCAGGGAGAGGTATCCAAATGAACCACAACTCCGAAACAACTCCAAGAAGAAAGATTCAGAATGAATTCCAACTTTAACATAGCACCGAGAAAAGATTCACTAAGGAATCCCACTCAAGATTATCAGCCAAAAAGAAAAGAAGGAATCCCAAAATCGGAATGGATCCCACAATTAGAATATCAGCCCAAAATTGGAATGTCTTGAAGGATTCAGGATGAATCCCAAGATAGGAACCCTGTCAAATATAAACAATTATTGGTATTTATACCATAATTTATATTTGCATATTTGACAGTTAAATGAAGTCACATATATCTATTCTACTAAGAAACATACCCTGATATATCCAAGAGGGGTTTTTCTTAAATGGGGACTAATGATGTCAACGGCCTTCCAGCAAACAACAAGATAGTAAACTGTAATAAGAGTTAAGTTTACTATCTGTACATTACTACAAATCTTACAGTTATTAATTAATAAAATCAAATAAATTTGTAGCACTGACCTCTGAGACAGCTAGAAAGGCTTATCAACTTCTTTTGTAAATATTCAGCACAATTATATTTTTACTATCATCTGTGCTCCTGGTGCTATGTTTATCATTAAGTTTATATATCATTCATACATATAATCATAACAAGATGTACTAAAAAGAAGAAAAACTGGTATAATATCTATAAATGTTATAAGGGTTTTCAATAATTGAAGACATATCATAAATAACACCACGTATCACAGCCTGGATTAGAAATGGTAAACAATTCCAGACTGTATTATAAAAAACATTTCCGAGAATAAACAACACCAGAATAAGATAGCGAATTGCCAATTGACACCATGGATGCATGATCAATATCTCCCTTATATCTATATATATATATATATATATATATATATATATATATATATATATATATATATATACCGTAAACTGGGGTTACTTTAGCCACCGGGGCTACTTTGGACATTTTCACCTATATGGCTTTCATGGTGCATAACTTTTTTTCTAGAAAGGGTGGAAATTTAATTTTTTTTTCCTTTAAAAGCCAGTAAAATTGACTACTAAAATGAACCATTAGGTGTCAAAAATAACAAAATAAAAATGTTGTTTTACTACTGAGAAAATGTAGTTGAAAAATCGTGAAAAATGAAGTCATTTTGTTAAGGTTCACCCAGAAGAATTGGGAAGACATACAAACATGGCTTTCATGTATGTTACTCTTTAGCATCTTAGGAAGGGAGCATAGAATGCCTGATTAATCAGCGTTCATAGTTTAGAAGCTACAGACCTTAAATTAAAATGGGGCTACTTTGGCAGGGGGGTGGGGCTTCTTTGGCAGGGTGGCCAAAGCAACCCAAATTATTTTTACCATTTTTTACCTTATTTGGGGGTTAATTTTAATAATTTTAGTTACATTATGCCTATGTATGCATGTTATTATATATATATACGTTATATATATATTTTTTTTTTAATTTAAATAGATTTATGGAATGGGCTTTCCAAGAACCCGTCTTTTTTGATATATAAAATTAGAAAAAAAAATGTAAATAACAAAATTAATATTAAGGATCCCTAGCTTAAGGAATAGCCAATGTAACCCCAAAGTAGGATTAAGAAATCTTAAATTTATTTATAAGTTAATACAAAGAAACTTCAGCTGACCAAAATAGCCCCAATGCATGGGGTAACTTTAGCCACCCTATTTTTTTGACATTGTGAAAAAACTACTGCATGGATCAAGAAAATATTCAAGGTATGTATAGTCCTAATACAGTTCCATATTTTGAGTGTGTAATATCTCATTTAACTTTAAAACTTTTTCTAATATTTGCAAAGAAAGTTTGAAAGTGGCCAAAGTAACCCCATCTTACGGTATATATATATATATATATATATATATATATATATATATATATATATATATATATATATATATATATATATATATATATATATATATATATATATATATATATATATATATATATAAATAAAAGAAAACATCGTCATACGCTCTACATGCATTTAAATGTTTTAAAAATCCACTAGAAATAAAATTGACAGGAATAAAGTTTAATCTTATAACAATTTCTTTTTTCTTAAAAATTTATGTAATACATATATATAAAATTTTGCCACTGAAATTTGCTTTGAAAATTTTCCACTGAAATTTAGAAACAACTTATAGGAACTCAAAAGTACGTATTTTCACAAAAAAAGAAATATAAAACAATTTTGCTAAAATACCAGAGAATGCAACATCTCAGGAAGGATGAAATTTTATTCTCTACTACTAATAATATGAAACAAACACTTTAAGAACGACTTACCCCTCATTCTTATTTTTCATAATTATCGTTATTGTATTATGGTTATTGTTACTATTTTTATAGATATTATTATCTTCATAGCTATTATACTTCTTAATTTTTCTATTTATCATTTTCTGGGGTTATTAATTGGGGTTAGACTTAAATGCTAAACATACAAATCAAATTTAAAACTGATTAAAATTTAAATATAAAGAAAAAATTTAAATGAAAAAGAACTCTAAAAGAATTAGGCAATGCCTGAAATTAAGCCTTGGATATTTTGTTGATTTAGTTAAAAATTTTAAATGAAGGAATAATGTGGTCTAGGATGGAGGCAAGAGATTACTGTAAGATTATTTTAGGAAAGGAAAAAATCGGGCATAGGGGGTCCCTGGCAACATGCGTAGGCAGCCAGATGTAGGTATCTTAGTGATGCATATTTTGGACTTGTGTGTTAGTAATGTTTACAAGAAAACACTATATTTAATTCTCTTACTATAGGTCACTGGGGAATAAAGAACAATAATCAAAAGTTTGTCTTTACAAATCCTTGTCAAATGTTATTATTTTATTTTTCATTGCCATCATTAGCCTCATCATCGTTTTTGTATTATAAATATTTATTTTTATGAATTTTATTTCTCATTATTATTATTATAAATTTTTTTTTATTATTTTTCTTTTTTAAATTTATATTTCAGTTGCTGAAATCATAAGATAACCAAATAGTCTTTATGCTGGAATTTAAGCTCGCTGATTTGAAAATATTGAACACCCTTTAATACAGCATAAATAGTATGGTATCTCTAGAATCATGGTAGTTGTGAACACCTAACTTTTCTGACCTTCTTATATAAATGCTGCGTCTAAAATTAGTATAAGAATTATAATTATTAATATTATACTTATTATTATAATTGTTTTAAGAAAATTTATATCAGCGTCAATTTTAACGTACTTTTTACAAGTTCTTTCAATTCTTCTAAATAGTTCTTTATTTTCAGAAGAAATTTTATTAAGGACTATTCAAGAATAAAAAGAAGTTAAAACTTTTAATATTATACCAATATTTCGCCTGCATACTTCAGGCATGATCACGGTTAACTAACTATTATTTATAATGCAGCTTACAAAAATAAATTTCTAAATATAAAAAAAAAAAAAATTATTTTACATTAATTGTGAAGTTTAAAAAATAATTTTGATGAAAAATCAAAAAATCAAAAAAAGCTTACATTGCTTTGCAAATACAACTATTATCATGGATACTAGGTGTACCAGCAAAACACTCAAATATTCAAAAAACATTCAAGCATTCATTCATTTCATTAAATTTCACATTGATGTCCGGCTTAAGTTTTTTAATAAAAAGAGATTCTGCTATGCGCAGATAGTTAAAATTACCAACTTGAAATAAAATTTTAAAACAATTAGCAATTTCAGCTGTAGGAGGGGATTTGTGATCCATCGTGTAATGCTTCCATATTTTACTTGGTTTATACCTGTGTTGCATAATTCGGGTTCTTAAGGGGTTAGTTGTGTATCCCACATAAGAGGAATTACATCCTACTTCTTTGCAATTAAATTGATACACAACATAACTTCTGTAATCCTCCGAACAATGACCACGGGTACTAAAATATGAGGACACTCGTCTCGGTGTATAGTAACTTCTGTTATTATTATTATTATTATTATTATTATTATTATTATTATTATTATTATTATTATTATTATTATTATTACCATCATTACTACTACTAATTATTATTATTATGAATATTATTTTAATTAACTATAAAGTAAATGTAAGGACCAAACCCCCCCCAAAAAAAAATTGTCAGCGCATGAAATTAGGCCTTGGATAATTTGAAGTCAGTAGTTAAAACGCCGTACATGACAAAGGCACGGAGTTATTTCTAAGATGAAATTTAAAAAAAAAAATATATGCGATAGGGGCCCCACGATCGGGTTGTTGCGGTTCATAAGTAAACATCTTAATGATGCGTACTTAAAATAAAAAAAATGAAGAAAAATATAGTAAATTTTTTTTTATCTACATCATTATTATTATTCATAAATTAACGAGCCTAAGTGATAAACTAATAATAATAAAAAAAAAATTAACACTTTAAATTATTCCCAAAAATAAAGTTTATATTTTACTAAAAAAAAACAAAAAGAAAAAAATTCATAAATGTACCAGCAAAGTTCGAATGGAGCACAGTCAAACACTAGTATATATCACGGTAGTGAGCGAAAAAGTAACAGGCTTTCCATAGAGCAGCGAAGGATGCAATAGGGAGAGGGGCTGATAAGTAGTTCTTGCAAATGGATGAACACCAAAAGTAAAGAAAAAACTATTCGAGGTATGAGGAAAAAAAGTTTGGTGTTGAAGAAAAGATTATTTTTAAAAGAATTAATTTTCGTTTAATTTTGTTTTTGGGCAAGAAAATGGTAAAAGTAATGAATATAGATATCAATCAAAGTATTCATACGCGTGAGATATTATAAAAAGGGATAAGGTTTCAATGAAAATCCCTGGGAATAGAAGGGGGGAAAAAAATGAGGTGATATGAGTTAAAAAAAAATTATTTTTGTTTGTTTTTATAAGGAATTTGGTGTAATGAATAACGTCAATCAAAAGGAGAAATTAAAACAGAGTTCTCATTGGGTTTTTTTTATTAAAAAGATGCGAAAAATATTGAATTAAAGAAAATTCAAAAATTACTAGTTGGCAACTTTGAGAAGAAAACAAATGGGAGATATGATTTTGCGTTATCACATTCTGAAATGCATAATTGCGATGCTCCGGTGATCTAGGCAGCGTGTTGATTGTAAAAGGGATGTAAACAATCTC